>JAESVK010001089.1:2859524-2880740 GCA_017140935.1 Hamamelis virginiana
TTCTAGATTTTTGAGGATAGGTGCTGCTGTTTTTCAATAATTATGGGATTAAGTCTGCTTTTGGGTTTCTTTGTGGGTGTCAGTGAGTTTAAGGGAGTTCCTTTGTTTGTTATCAAGGGAAATTGAGTGGCTGTTTGTAATCTGTGTGGTGTTTATTGTGTTGTTTTGTTGCTTGTTTTTGTTCTTCTTGTCCTCTTCTTTTTGATGTAAGTTGGACTCCTTGTCCTCTACTTTTTATTACAATTTCTGTTGCTTATCAAGAAAAAAAAAATCGTGCCATTTGACACTTTGCATCTCTGAACATATTGCACTTAAGCTCTTTTGTTAATTGTCAATCTCACAATTACTTCTCATGTTCTCTTTCATTCCATTTTCAGTTTGTTGGGTGGTTGTTTTTGGGTCTCTCATTGCCTCATTGATACCAAACTTAGAATTTTACATTCAGTATGCCTGACTTGGAATTCCATATGAATTTGTAATGAAATCAAATTACAGAATGTGTGTTAAAAGACAGAAACCATTTTTTGTGTTGTTTTTGGCACTTCTATTAGTTGGTTCATTCGGACAATGAAAACCATATTATTTGTGATAATTGTTGAAAATTAAGGTATTTAGAAGTTTTTATTTTGATTGAGGTTCCTTGTTTGTCTATGGGCGCGATTTACTGTTGAAAGGCTTGAAGTGGACTATTGAGGATGGCACTCAGATTAGAGTGTGGGAGGATCCCTGGGTGGTTTCCTGGGCTGCTGTTAATGCCTTACTTTCAGTTCGTATCCATACGGACTCTCTAGCTATAGTCCATAGTGGAGTATTTGACTTGCTCGAACAAGCTCCTTCAGAAAAATCCTCTTCTTTTTTACCGGTTCGATGGCTCTAAATGAATTAGCAGTTTTTGATCCCTCTGACCCCGTTCTTGATCCAATGTGGAGACAAGGTATGTTCATTATACCCTTCATGACTTGTTTAGGAATAACCAATTCATGGGGCGGTTGGAGTATAACAGGAGGGACTATAACGAATCCGGGTATTTGGAGTTACGAAGGTGTGGCAGGGGCACATATTGTGTTTTCTAGCTTGTGCTTCTTGGCAGCTATTTGGCATTGGGTGTATTGGGATCTATAAATATTTTGTGATGAACGTACAGGTAAACCCTCTTTGGATTTGCCTAAGATCTTTGGAATTCATTTATTTCTTTCAGGGGTGGCTTGCTTTGGTTTTGGCGCATTTCATGTAACAATCTTTGAAGATAAAGCTATTTTCCATCATCTCGATCAACCCTACAGTTCAGGCACAAGGAAACTACAGTTCAATCTGCATGGTGTGAGATCTGCAAAATATATTGCAACAACAATTATATGCTCATGAAACAGCATTAATTGGGAAAAAAGCACCGGAAGAAGTTGAAGAAACTAGAGAAGTCGGTGAAAAACTTACACCAGCACCCCAGTTTCAACTGAAGCTCCAGTCACAACAAATCCAATAATTGGACCATGGAAAACCCAGAGACGACCCATATGATATGCTGTTAGAACTTGCAGCATTTGCAATAGCCAGGCTGTCTTCAATTCACATCTTGCTGCATGGCCATAAGCATGCTGCTATGTTGAAGAAACAGATTGAAGCAGGATTGTCATCTGCTGCTACGACCTAAACATGGATTGAAGTGAAAACAAATCTTGGAAAAACACTCTTTCAACACGGTTGTAGTTATTCCTGGGTTTTCTAGATTGTGGGTTTGCTCTACTTCTAAATAGATTTTTTTTTTTTTTACCAAGCGATATGCATTATAGTAGGGGAATAACAAATGGGTCAATTATCATTCATGAGAAACAGAATCCATAATTTCATCCCATCAAAGGAGAGACATGAACTATTATTGAGCCAAAACTCATTGAAGAGGGTAAAAATCAACCTGATCCTAGATCAAGACACGTACGCATAACGAAACATGATTTCCCGATCTCTGAAATCACCCGACCTAGTTAAACCGCCCCTTAAAGACTGTTCCGAACCAACTATACTTTTGTAATGATCATTAATATCTCTGACAACTTATTTGGATAAAGTGAAGACTGCAGTGATTGACATGCAGTAAAGATCATTAATTGGTTAATTAATGATCTTTAAATGACTGCCCGATCGACCTGCAGTAAAACAATTAATGCCAGAATCACACTCAAGTGGCCATGTACATGACCATCCTATAAATTCCCTCCTCACATCTCTTAAAGAGGTAAGTATAAAAACACCACATTTATTACATTCTCTCTCGGTATTTATCATCCAATCCGACTTGCTCGTTGGAGTTTTACAAAGAAAACACCACACCAGTGTTAGTACATCGGAACTTGTCTATTTCCGATCTCTGATACCTCTTATTTACCTTATACCTGTTTTCAACCTCATCACTCATGTTCTTCTAAATAGATTTTTTTAACCTCAGGGTTTTTTGTGCATGCATGCTTCTTTTACTATGCTTTATCTTCAAGTATATACCTTTTTTTTTCTTAAATTAATTATTTTTTGGTATTTTGTTGTACCTTGACAAATCTTGGAAACATAAAGGTTTAACATGTGATTAGATTAAAATGGCCCAGTAATGTTTAAGAAAAGTTACCATAGAACTATGTTGTGATTAAAAAAGAAAACATCCTTATTTTGGAGTTCATTGCTTGATTGAGGAAATGAGCATTTTAAAGAAATTTTCTAACATAACAAATATACAAAGAAATTTGGAACTCTTATGGTATAAAATTGAATTTTGTGGTAAAAAGTTCCGAACTCAAAAAATTTTGGATACTTTTGGATAATTTTCTCTTTTAAGATAAAGCATTACTCAGTCCAATAAATTAATTATAATATTTTAAATAGCCAAATTACTAAAAGTGGGCTCAATATCAACTTAATAATAGGTTTGTTTGAATTTTCTCGCAAAATAAATGAATTGAATTCAATTAAGCAACCTGCTACTTAGTTTGATTGGTTCAACCTGTCTCATTTACAACCCTAATTATAGCTAACTTATTTTTTTTTATCATTATATATGTGGAGAATTTCTTATTTTTATTCTTTTGAGAAGAATCCAAATAGAGCTTCATAGTAAGATGAGAAAAATACTCCCTAGTTGTTAAAATCAAGATGGGTCGTGGTTTAAAATACCCTTTGTCTTCACACCAAAGGCTGGAATAATTGGGACAAGACCCGGTTGCCCAAATTTGAAGTCAAGTGGATCCGGATTGAAAGTTTCAAGTAATTAGGATCCAACATGGATGCCCAATTGCCCTCTGCCCAAATTCTAATGAATAATCAATTTCAACGTTAATGATGTAAGCTTTTATCATATGAAATATATAAATTATTGTGTGATGCATATTTTAAAAAATCGAGAGTTGGATTAGATACTATATTTATACATGTTATGTGTGCCCAAAATTACAACAATCCAACTATTGATTTTTTAAAAATATTACTGAAAATAATTGTAACAGTTTTTAGCTGACATAGTTCTTCATAATAATATTTTGAAATTTTGACATTGAATCATCATGATTTTTGACGAGCACGAGATTCATGAGTATAGTATCTAATCAAACAGTCAATTTTTCAAAATATGTAACCTACAATAAACTTATATAAGCATATATTGACAAGATGATTACTGTCATTATGTCAATTTCAATAATCAATAATCAATAATCATGCCTAATCTCGGATTATTTTGGATCCGCATGAATTTGACCGTACCTGACCCAGTGTCAGCTTTATTCATCTCATTTCAAATTGCAAATGAGCTGGCCCGGCTGTCCCCCCCACCCCCCCTCTCTCACCCCCATCCCAAATCGTTTTTTCAAATCAAATTTCAGATTTTTAAAACCCTAATCTATCTGAAATTTATCATCACTTTAATAGAAACGCTATCAGATTCTAATTTATGTTGGTGTAATTGCAAAACTCTCCAAAAGGTAAGCTTTTATATTGTTTTCTCCGCCCAAATACAATCTTCTCTCTTCAGGGTTTTGTAGAACATATTCTGGGATGAACTTTCTGCAACTTTACGACAATTCATACTCTATAATAATATATGCACGCATGCATACATACAAATATATATATATATAGGTACGTCTGTGTGTATTTTTAAGTAATATGGTGAGATGCAGTTGATTGTTATGTAAATTTGTATCATTTTCCAATTTATTGGGTTTATTGGTTTAAGAGAAGATTGTAATACAATCAACACCTTGATTCTTTTTCACAAAATCATGTTTTTGATTGAATATGCAATGGGTAACTCAAGTTACTTTGGCCTTTTTCTTATCGAAGAAATTATTATTCGATTTTCTGAGTTTATCTGGGGGTTGTGTATTTTGGAATTGAAGAGGGTGTTGCTGCGTGTGGGCATAGATAATCTGTTGGCAAATAATTGTTTGCAAATGGTGCATTGGCACACAAGCTTAGGCTCTACAAATAATTGTAGAATAATTGAAGTTCATTTCAATTAGAAATTATAATGATAAATTTTCAAATATTTTTGTAACTGTTGAGGTCCAATGAAGTGTCAGATTGAAAACTTTAAATTTTTTTATTTCCCTTGTGCTATGCATGACTTTTTTGTTTGAAAAATTGTTATGATTGTTGCTACGTGTGCTGGTTCATCGTGCCATGGACAAGCAAAATCCCCGGCCCCCTTTTTGTTTCACTGAGTGACCGTTGTGCATTATTAGTTAGAAAGTCTAGGTAATGCATCCTGAGATCATCCCTGAAATGTACAAAAGGGGATGGTTTTGTTCTGGTTTGTTTGGTTGTTTTGTTATTTATTTTTGCTGCATACTTGGAAATTGGAATGATGATTGCTATAGGAAAATTTACTTTTCTTCGTTGAACTTTTGAATAGTTTTATGAATATGTCTTATTTTTTTTAAGGTCATCTTATTTCCAAAGGGAAATTTTTGGGTTGGATTAAAGCATATTATGTTCTAGTTCATCATATATGTATATATATTTGCTAGTTTGTGTCAAATAACTGGTATTTTCTCCACACTCGCAGTATTTAAATGTCTACTAGCTCCAAGAGTGAGAACAACTACTCATATGACATTGAGGATCTCCTACATCTTAAGGCAAGATGCAATGAGGTATGATGTTTTGCTTTTGTGGATAGCTCCTTCTTAAAAATACAAGCATCGCATGAACATTGTTGTAAGAAATTTCATCCCGCATTTTAAGAAGTTCTAGAAATCATTGCACACACGATAATTGCCACTAATCTTATGTCGATAAATTCTTCAAAGGAGTAGCTATTATGGCTTGAGCAACGCTTGTTTTTTTTTTTTTTTTTTTTTTGAAAATTGTGAGCTTAATTGAGTATTAATGCTCTAAATTATGAAACTCTCTCCAAGTATGCTTGAGAGTAATATAAATGAATGACTTGATAATAAAGTGACTTAAATAAATAAATAAATTGGTAAAAAGAAGTGAAATTTATGTTAGTTCATGCATCTTGCCTATCAAAGTTGACAACTGAGGAACAAGTTTATCATCAAAACTTGCACTCTCTTGAATTTTTTTTTTTTTTTTTTTTAAATATACTGAAACAGCTTATTTATTTGTTTATTTTTGTGTGCTGTTGCTACTTTGTATATTTATTTTATCAACTAAAGAATTTATCAAGATATCTGTTAATTGTCATAGTGATACTCATATATCAGTTTTCTTTTTTAAATGCAGCTTAGGAAAGAAAAGGACATTATGAGAGAGTCACAATCCCAGAGCTTTGATTTGATCAGAGTAATGATTTATTTTATGTTTGCTTCACTGATTTTATTAAATTTGTGTCATATATCAAACCTGACATGCTGTTAGTTGGTTGCACTGTATCTGATTTCTTTGGGACGCTCAGTATTTATTACTGGATTAAATTTATAGGATATTATATCAGGATACTGGCCATTTGACACTGTTTGCGTCTCTGAACATATTGCACTTAGGCTCCTGTGTTAATATCGTCAATCTCACAATTACTTTCCAATGGGACTTGAGTACCAATGAAAAGATAGAGGAAAAGAGAGAGAAATAGAGATAAAGAACTTAGAGAGAAATCAGAATATTAGGGAGAAAGATGGAGAAAGAGAGAGAACTTAGAATATCAGGGAGAAAATTCATTAATCATCAAGTCTGACTACAAATAAAGGGTTTATCCCCTTTATATAGAAAACAATCATACTCTTACTAGGAAACTAATTTTAAGATAAATACAACCAAAACAAAAATATCCTAAATAAAATAAAGAGCAATAACATCTAATTATTCCTACGGGCCCTCCTAGTATATGTCCTCCAAGTTTATGGGCTTTGTGCATCATGATCCACATCAATTCCCTTTTCTCTTTCTTTGGTTTTTCAGTTTGTTTGGGTAGGTGGTTATTTTTGGGCCTCTCATTGCCTCATTGATACCAAACTTTCATATCTTTTTTTTCTGACTTGCAGTCTGAAAAATGCTTACTATTATTGTCAATACAGAAAAAACATAGCCCTAGTTGCATGTTATTATTCACCTTACCCGTTCATCAGCCTTATGCAGAATAACCACTAAAGGAGCCCTCCCCCACCCCCAAAAAAAAAAATCCACCGCACAAAAAAAAGAGAGAAGAAAATAATAAATAAAATAAAATCATTGTTGCTTACCAGCTAAATTCAATATAAAATTTGGGTGTGGGGACCTTGTTCAACCTTTAGGGAGGGAATGGTTGCATATTCTCATATTCATTTGTGACCAAGGAGATGTTTGAGAGGTTTAGCCATTCATTTCTTTGCACTTGAAGTATAGGGGCCAAGAATAGTAGAGAAGGAAAAAAGAAAAAAAAATAGCACAACTGCAGTTTGACCCTCTGCATCTATTGAAAATTTTCTGATGGTAATTAAGAAAACAAAACTGAAGAAAACATCAATGAGGCTTTAAGGAATTGACTTCTCTGGCAAACTATCTGATTTTACACTTTGTTTGATGCGCAGAGACTAGAATTACATGTGAAGACCTTATCTGAATCCCACTCAGAAGACAAGAAACACATCCAAGAGTTGGAAAGAGAGCTCAGGAACTGCTCTCAAGAAATAGGTAGTGATTTCTGTTTCTCTTGTGTTTCAATATACTAATTCGATTAGGTGGTTAACCTATATCGTCTGATACTTATTTATGAAAAGGTTTTTGAATATGATCTCCTTGTATATTGATGCAGTGATATAGTTCATTCCCATTCTTTTGTTTGATGAATCTCTAGTAGCATTTAAAAAATTACTATCCTTGTACTCTTGTCGCGTATAACTTTTATGGAATGGCTGCTGCTGAGTGTTCAATTTTATAAAGGAGTTTTCTGTAAAAGGAATTTGATTGAGTTGCCATCATCATCACCTTTATCCTGCCTTGCACAAACTTGTTTGTGTGTGCTACAAAAGTCATTAAACCTTGAGTGGTCATCACAGTCCTTTTCAATGCTTGACAATCTTTTGTCTTTTTTTCCCCCCCTTTTAATGAAACACTTACTCTACATTAGATTGCTTAGAAAATGGAAAAAATGAAAAAATGGAATGAAGTTTTGAGCCCTGCTGTTCGTTCTTTGAGTTTCCGAAACAGTGAAAACTCAACTCAACTAAGCCAAGTAATTGTCGAAGGCTCAGTTGAGTGGAGGTTTTTGTTTCCTCGGGTCCCTAATAGTGAAAAGTTTAAGACTCAAAATTTAAATTTATACTCATTTTCTACATTTTCTTAGCATGGAAAAAATGCACGAGAAAGCTTAGAATTTTGCCTTCAGTGTGCCTGACTTGGATCCCATATGAATTTAACTAAATTAAATGTAATGTAATCAAATTACAGGAGAGTATGTTAAAATACAAAAACTATTCTCTTTGATATTTTTGGCACTTCTATTATTTGGTTGATTTGGACCAAATGAAAACCATATTATTTGTGATAATTGTTGAAAATTAAGGTATGTAGAAGTTGTAATTTTGTTTGAGGTTCTTTGTTTGTCTATTTAATATTGGGAGTAATATTAGGAGTGAAATCATAGGGAAGGCCTCTTTTGCCCTACATTACATGTTGCAAATATGCAATGGTTTTGGAAAAAAATTTCACATATCTGTGGCTCCACCAATATGATCATCTGTGTCTAGGTTCACCTATATGATGTTCAAGACTGTGATGTATAGGATTGTCCAATTCTTTTTCCATTTATTTATCCTTTATGACCTTGTTAAAGGATAATTTCAAACCTACATGCCTTGTTGCCTGGTAATAACTCTAGCAGTTACGATGCCATCCATTCCTGACTACTGGTTTTTAATTATTTTAGTTGGCTTAACCCAATCACAACATTTCTCACAGATTACCTGCAGGATCAACTAAGTGTGAGGGATGCGGAGGCAAACTATTTGGAGGAGCAAGTACAAAGTCTAGAGTTGAAAGTGGCAGAGATGGAAAATTTAGAGGAAGATGTTGGCAGGTTAAGGGAGGAACTGATGAAGTCCAATTCAGAGTGCTTGCTCTTAATGCAGGAATTAGATAGCAAAGAAGTCAAGTTACAAAAGTCTACTGCATACATAGAGAAACTAGAGGAGTTGATTTCATCTACAGCATTGGAGTCACAATGTGAAATAGAGAGCATGAAGCTTGATCTGATGGCCTTGGAGCAGAATTGCTTTGAGGCTAAGAAATTCTATGAAGAAAATGTTAAAGAGAGAGCCAAGATGAATGGGTTGATTCAAGACTCTGAGGTCCGGTTTCAGGATGCACAGAAAATTATTGAGTGTTTGGATAAGGAAAATAAAGAACTGAGGGACAAGCTGGAAACATCTGAGTTGCATGCTAGAGTATTTGCTCAAAAAATTGGAGAACACATTAAAAAATGGCTGGATGACAAGGATGGATCACAATTCCATACTCAGTCTTCCTTCAGTGAAGTAGTATCGAAAGAAATGAGGTATGTTACAATTTAGAATTCCTTTTTTGTTTACAAGTTAACTTCCAAGCTTATCTTGTCTGGTGGACTGTGTTGTATAATTGTATTAGATGGAAAAAGAGAAGCAGCATCCTTTTTGTTTGTAGCTTGCACTTGTCAAGCGTGCAATTTTGTTTAGTATGTTATTCAGTTGATTCTCACTCGAAGTGTTATGTTTTTCAAATACTATATGATTTAATTATCTAAAGCATTGAGATATCATCTTCTTTAGATAGTTAATTACTCTTAGTTGGGATCAACTTGATCTTGAGGTCTCTTTGGCAGATGTATTTGATTGGTGGCTTCTCACCACCTTGCTAAGTTATAACAAACGAGTGGGACATGTTGAGTACTGCTTTCCTACTAAGAATGGATTCTCACATTCCTTGCTTATTGATGTGCATATTACTCTTTTTTTAAACATTCGATTCTGTGGGTTGACTGGATAGCATTTTGATGTTGTGAAGACAATGTTGCAAGATAATTAAGAAAACTCATGTCATATAATATGAATTTAGGAGGAGAGTTTGAATGAGAATAAAAGGGGGACATCTTTTATTAAGGGGACGATACAGGTGTGAAACCACAGAAAGGTCTAGGTAGAAAAGTACCACTTCAGAAGAGGACAAAGATTTGCTAATTCATAAAGCAGCATTCTTAACATTCAACAAAAAAATTATTCTTCTTTTCCACCAATATTTAAGGCCTTATTTATGTTTCTTTCAACTGATAATTCTTGATCCAGCACCCATACAAAGAGACATCAAACACTTAAGGCTGAGCAATCTTGTCAAACTTGTATTTAAGACAATGTATCCCACAAAGTTTTGTTCCTAAATCCTTGTAAGTGATAATTAATAATTTAGGTTCATATTTGTCTCTATATTAAGTATCTGTTAAGGTTTGTCTGTTGAATTTGATCTTGAGGCATTCATCTTTACGTCCTTAATAAAATTTCAATGCTCTTTCTGAAGCACTTGTGGCAAAGTTTTGGGTCCACTCCTTTCAAAACTGGCAGTGGTAGCAGCACCAGATGCAGACTTGAAGGACAAGTTGGAGAAGATGTCACATCAGATTCATGAATATGAACTTCTTGTGAAGCAGCTTAAGGTATGACCATCTGTGAAAACATATTTACCTTGGATGATATTTTAAGACATAAATCTCTGCCTTAACAGCTTGTTTCGTCAACTCAACTGGACATTTGACAATTTCTATTATATCATAATTTTTTACTTTATAAAAGATATGACATCTTAAGTTCCCTGGTCCAAATCCTACAGTAGGACTCATTAAACTAAATGAGGTATAGAAATGATTCAAAACTAGTTTGCAAGTGAGATTTCAGTCAGCTTGTTTCAGGTCCGTATTGGGTTTAGAGTTTTTTATAACTAAATTTTAACTTGTAGAAGTTAACATGCTATTTCATTAACAATAAATCATTTGGTTGTTAGGAAGAATTGAGAGAGGAAAAGTTGAAGGCAAAGGAAGAAGCAGAGGACCTAGCTCAAGAAATGGCTGAGTTAAGGTACCAAATTACAGGTATGCTTGAACATGAATGCAAGCGTCGTGCTAGCATTGAACAAGCATCTTTACAGAGAATAGCCGAGTTAGAGGCACAGGTACGTATATTTTAGATCTGCTATTATTTTTTTTCCATCAAAGATTAAGTTTGTATTAAACTCCTGAGGTTTTGTTTTTCAATTATTGTCAAGATTCAAAAAGAACAGAGGAAATCCTTTGTTGCTGTTAGGCATTTTGATGAAGCATAGAAGTTGACTATACCAAGAATAGTGGAGGTCCATCATTTGAAAAATGTGTTGGAGGTTTGTTTCACCTTAATCATTCTTCTTAAATTACCTGTACTTACGTATTTGTTATCTCTGGTTCTACACGAACATAACTGCGTCAACAGAATCATATGCACTGTATTTTACACAGACAATGATATTTCTAAATGAGCTAAAGGTGCTGTGATTTTTACATCTAATATTTCACAGGCCAAAAAAGGAACATCTTTTATTGCTTTTATCACTCTATTGAATGATTACTGTTAGGACACTGACATCAGGATTAATAGGAGTATTGGACTAAGCTGTCAAATGTTATTTGTTCAAGAGAGAAGCTAACCTCCCTGGTGTACAGCCAAGGAGTTGTTCAATATTGTATATCTAAAGGGCGAAACTAACCTCCCTGATTTGAGGTGCTGTAGCTTTATACGCATGAAACCCATAATTTTGTCTGCATGTGTGCGCCATGTGTGTTTTACTTTTTATTTTTTTTCAAAAGACATGAGTCAAGGATATTTCTGTCTTTTTCACACTGTTTTGCATTCGACAATTTCGTCATCATCCCTTCCTCTGCTATGCACTTGCTCTCAGACTGAAACAAATGACTAAATGAGGAAGACTGTTGGATGATATTCCACCATCTAAACCAATTTGTAGTCATGTCTTTTAGTTCGGGGATAAATTCAAATCTCTCTGTACTAACCTTATTCATGCCATATCAGTCTTCCTCTCACTATTTTAGTCTCCTTCAACTCTCTCTAATCTAGATTTTATCACAGCTTCCAGCTCTTGTTTTCACATTCACTTGGGTTTCTGTTCTTTTCCAAATTTTCTTTTGATGTGCTAACAATGTGATTCTATATTCCTTTTGCACAGGGGGCTACAACATTCCAGATAGAAATGTCTCTGCAGTTGTGGTGAGTGCAATGTCTTGGGAAGTGATTCTATAGTCGCCCAAATGAAGTGCCTATATAAGCCAAAGCTTCCTAGTTAGGATAACAGATAATGCCATATATATATAGGTCAGTCATATGTACACCAAAGCATGGAAGGAGTTAGAGTAGCCTACAAATGGGTAACGGGTGGAATTGTATTTGTTCAATATTCCTTGTTTGTTGCAGCCGATTATTGGATTGTTTGCTGTTGTCCATCAGTTTCAGTTTCTTAAAACTTTCATGTGCAAATCTAAAGTTTGTATTGCAATGTTATATGAGAAAATGCAGAATATTTGCATGACAGTTGAATTGGAACACAATGCAGATGGAAATGTCCATTGAGTGCTGGATATTGTAATTTAAAAAAAAAAAAAAATTGTTATATGTGTTCGGTTGAAGCAATCGATGATAAATGAGAGTCAGGAGTGTTCAAATTTCACATGTTCTTTTTTGACTAGTTCATCTTCTTCTTGTGGTCAGGGTGTTTATACTTTAGCCCCTTCAACTGTAGTCCTTTTTTACTTTCTCACTTGATAGTTTGAATAATTATATTTAATCCTTTCTAATTAAGCAGGTGGTTATAGGGATCGCAGCTTTGTATTAAGAAATGTTTGTAGCTTATGAAAAAAAAAGAAATGACAAACGTCTTCTAATTATTGGGGTAGCCTTCCATTACTCAATTTTATATCAGGGCGTTTTCCTTTAGCTAAGGAATCAAATTCAGTCGGCCTAATTATTGGACATGGTAAGGTCCCTATCCATTTTGTATTGATTAATGTTAAAAAAAAAATTTAATTAATTAATTAATTGCTGGCCTCGTAAAGAGTTCAACTTAAAAACTTGCACTCCATAGATACCAAGGTTTGTTCTTTATTTTTTCAAATGATTGAAACTTATATCACTCTTTTTGTATTTTTTTTTTTAATCCTTCCGTTGAAGGAGATTCCATCCCTAGGTTAGCTTAGGTTAAAAGAAAATTGGCGATAATCAATTCTACTCGACTAGAAGGATATAGGATGGTTGGCCTGCCAAAATTAGGTTTCTAAACTTTTAATACATTCACTTTTAGTATAAAGTTTTGATATGTCAATGGTTGATTTAAATATAACTCTAAAGAAATATAAAAAAAAAATAGTTATCTAAAACAGATTTGAAATAAATCTAATTTAAACACGGCCATATTCTCAACTCTTTTTCTCATACATCCTCAAAACTAAGACTAGCTAACAAATTTATATCTATATTAAATCCTGTTTAATAATAACAAATGGTACGCTTTTATATGCTTAAATTTGATACATCTTTCTCTATAAATGAAAGTACATATGCCACTAATATACGGGAGCAAAAAAAAAATAGGGTGATTGCTTTCTAATTAAGGGGAGAGAGAGAGAGAGAGAGAGAGTTATGAATTTGTGAGATTCAATAAGCAGTCTTTCTTCCGAGAAGTTTCCTTTGAAAGGCGTGTTTTGGATGAGAGCGTTGGTTTTAACGGTGAGACTAAAGTGCTTTCGTGAGGTCGTGTTTGGATACCAAGTCTTTGCCCCATATCACACCCAAACGCTGCAGCATGCACCACGCGTGAAAGAAGAGTATTATCCATCTCCATCATAATAAAAGTTATATATATATATATATACACACACATACTAGTATTGACCCACACGATGCATGACTTGCGCGATGCGGTGATACGCGACCTACACAATGCACGGCAACCACAAATAGAATTATAAACAGTAAATTAATTTAGGACAATAATAAAATGAAAAAAAAAAATAATAATGTTTATTCTTTATCGAAGTACGATACATGAAAATTAAATTCAAGAAAATTTGGCTAAAGGTCTTCATTAAGAAGATTTTAATGCTAAAAGTCATCTCAACAGATTTTTCTACCCAAAAGACATTTTGGCATGAATTAGACAAAAATATCCCTCCTTCCTAACAACCTTCAACGCCACCAACACTTCCAATCCCGGGTTCACTACGCCGGAAACTTGAGTTCCTACGCTGAAATCGCAGTTCACTACGCCGGACCTCGGAATTCACTACGCCGAAATCAAAGTTCACTACATCGAATGTTTTTAAAAAATAATAAAAGAAAAAGAAATCGCTTTCTTTTTTCTCCATTTTCTCACCAACCAAACAAAAAATTAATTTTCCTAATGAAAATCCATTTCTTTTTCCTACATTTTTCAAACAATTAATCTAAAAAAAATCTCATTCCTTTAGTAGCAAGGAGAGGAAAGCAGAGAGGATCGAGGAAGAGAGAAAAGAGTCAATGGATTGCAACTTCCGATCTGCAGTAGAGTTCTGGCGTTTTGGACGGCGAATCAGTTTGTATACTGTATACAAACTGTTAAAATTTTTCACAGTCTGTATCTCATAAATCGACCGTCAGATCACTGTGATTTTTGGCATGCCTGTAGTATATAGGAACAATATTCAATCCAACGGTCGGTTTTTCAAAACACCTTATTTACACTGGTCAAAAGGCCAATTTAAAAAAAAAAACCGCACCATACATGATCCACAGCCAAACCAAGCCCCTCACCATATGCATTTGATGAGGAATTCTTGTTGGCTCAGTAGGCTCCCTCCCATGGGTAATCCCAAGAGGATGCTTCCCCGTCCCGATTCGTCATTGGCCTAGGCGCCCAAGGCATTATCAATTATCTCTTAACTAAGTTGGGGTGCCTCTACTCCATTAAGTCGAAGTGGTGGAATGCCCCTCCGAGTTAAAGGGGGAGCTTCTGCACCTCTCTCCAAGAAATACATCATCATATTGAAAGTCAATAACTTGCTTGAGTACTGTAGGGACAATAGCAAGTAAGGTTTCAAGTTGGGAGAGAGCCACCATGTGGTGGCGTCATGAGTACCAAAACTTAGGGAAGCCATGGAAGAAGAGCATTAATGAGTGTCAGATGGTTCATGCGTGAAGAAGAAGAACAAGAAGGACAATTGTGTCACTAAAATAATTAAATTTTAAACAAATAGGACCTTAAGCATTAAAATTTATCTAATTAAGACTTTTTCAAAGAAAAAATGTTTGGATGAACTTTAGCCAATAAATACTTTTAAAATAGGACTTTAGGCCAATTATTTATTAAATTTGTTTTAGTATAAAATTTATAAATTAATAAAGATTCATTAAATATTAATGTGAGGAAGGATCCCAACTCTTTTCCAATTATTTGCTCACAATATTTGCCATATATCTGTAAAAAGAAAAAAAAAATACAATTTTTTAAATAAACCATACATAATAATGAGGTGAAATATAACTATTTCATTGTATATTAAGAATCAAATACCTTGTGATTTTCATGCACATTGATATGCACTTTTTTTTTTTTTATGCTCGTGTTTACGACACCTATAGAACTGCATATTAGAGTGTCAATTTTTTTAAAATATGATAAACCAATAATGGATGTTAGAACATATTTTCAAAATGTTACTTCATTGATGTATGCGTACTCTTTATTTATTTTTTCTTCAAAACATACATTATAAACACGTGTCATTCTTCAATACAAGTGTTTTTCTCCTAAACACGTATTGCTCCTTGTAGTATTTTTTCTATTAAAAAAATAAACGAATTTTTAATATGCATTATATGAATATGGTAATTATATATGAATTTCAACCTGTATATAGCTGCACTTTCTGTTCTGCAATTAATTTTTCCAACTTGTGCTTCATTAATTTCTTCAGTTGTGTCTTATCAGCGTTTACTGCATACTTTCACCTTAAACTAAAAATTGTAAAATGTCTAACCCTAATATTCAAAACATAGATATATATTAGTGACACGGTAAAATGTGTAACAATTATATTCTGGTTGTATGGATCCTATGTATACCTTATTATCAGCCACAATTTGAATAGATAAATGTTTCTGATCCTCAAACTTATCCCAAAGAGCATGGTCAGAAATATTTTCGCCCATTCCTATAATATATATGTTCTTGAATTGTAAAATAGACATTATAATTTGTCTACAGATCAAAACGTGATCCGATAGATAAATACAATATGTGGTAGTAAAAGACATACCAAATATATATATTTATATATATTACAATATATTTATTATCTATTACTATATTATAAATCAAGTCTTGTCTTACTTTGCTGAAATGGCAAATCCTTTTTCTTTTTTTATTTTTATTTTTTTACAAATTTTTCCCTTTTAGTGTTTCATATTTTTTGTACATTAAAAAAAATAAGATGTGATACCTTATTCAAACAGACCTTAGTTACTGTTTGGTTAGATTTTTTGAAAATACATTGTTGTTCGAATGGAAGATTAAACTCCAAAATTTGGTTAGAGCCAACAAGATTGAGGTCATAACTACAAATGACCTTAAAGTTTAGTGGCATGTATTCTCAACTTTAGTGAATAAATTTTGAATTCTAACACATGAAAGTATATTGTTACCCATGTCGACTTAGTGCAATGAGGGTAACAATATTTTCAAACAGACTTTTAGACAGTACAATAGAGATTTTTTTTTTTCTTTTTTCATTTCCAAGCTATCTCTACAAGCAATGCTATATATCCCGAAGAAAAAAATTCTAAAAAAATGTCCCAAATAAATTCAAATCTTTCATTATTATCAAAAAGAGAGGTTGCTAAAAAAGGAAAGGCCCGAATTATTCGCCACATCATTTGGAATACATTTTTGGGATAATTAATATTTAATAAGACAATTTATAAAAAACAATAGTAATTATTATTAATTATTATGTTAAACAAGACTTTCCAATATCAAACCCTTTTTTGGTAACCTCTTTCGTCCCCACAAGGAAAAGGATCAAGTATGAAAGAAACCTTTTTCAATCTAAATAATCACAAGGCAAAGCCAAGTTTGACCCTAACCTATTATCCTAGCTGAAAAGTCAAATTTAATTTAGCTTGCAGGTTTGATTAATATAATTGATCTCTTTCATTGGAGTATTAAATGCGAAAAATTATTCAATCATATTATACTAAGACACCGTTTGAATTTATTTTCTATAAATACTTATTTGTTTTTTTAAAAATTTGCAATATATAATTTCTTATAAAAAATTTTAAAAAGTAAATAAGTACTTATAAAAGACAAATGCAAACGGTGCCTAATTAAAAACCTAAAAGGAAACAAAATAGTAATATTGTATGAATTAAAATCCAAAGAGAAAAAATGACTTTCATGTGACACTAGTAATCACTCCTCTAGTCCTCTGTACTGCTCATGTATGTCGTGCATTTCACATTTTTAGGAAAAAAAAAATGCAAAATATAATGCCTCTTTACGTCAGTTGCCCCATCATCTTGCTATATTGATATATCGGCTTGTGGATGAAATATTTTGCGAAACCAACCGTTGTATTAGATATCCTCCTTATATATGCCAAAAATTAAAATTATCCAACCATTTTTAAAAAATTGGCACAGTAAGAAACATCATAAAAAATATAATAGGTTTTTTTTTAATAGCTTTTTTCAATTAGTTTTTTCGGAAATTAACCATGTATTGAATTACTGTGATTTTTTATATACATGATATAAAAAATAACTGATCTAACGATTGGTTTCTCAAATACAAGCGGTAGAAATAATAGTAAAAAAGAGTAGTAAGGAACCTGACCCACTAATTATTATATTTATTTATATTAATGAGGCATTCTCATATTAATTATCAACTATAAGCCATATTACATTAGGGTTTAAGTGTATTTTTTATATTCCAAAAATGTGTATTTTACTTTTTTCTAGAAGACGCGTAAATATTTAATTTACTGATTATAAACTCGTATTAATATTCATGACCTATCATTAACTCAGTCCACACCACGTTAGAGAGAGAGAGAGAGAAAGAGAGGGGGAAACTGTCAATAGTGGGTGGGTTGCACATTCAATTCTACGACTACTTGGCCTTCTTCCTTCTATTTGTTTGATTTGTTCAAACTGAGAAAAATTAAATTACAAAGGGAGGGAGAGAAATTATAGAAAGGAAGAGAAAAAATAAAAGAAAAAACAAAGCCGATCTCTCTCTGTCACTTCTCTATCCCCTGCAATTTCTTAGTTCTTTCCACCCCCAAGACTTTCTTCAGAAAACCGCCCCCACTCCTCAATATATACACGCACAAATACATATTCACACAAATATCTTTATATTGCCTGTGGCCGTACGACTCTGCGTTCTTCCAAGATTTTCTCCCATTCTGTTGGGAATCTCAGGTACCAAGATTTTATCTTCTACAACTGGTGTTAATTTGATTCTGTTTCTGGGTTTTGATTTAAACTTCTATATCTATGTGGGTTTCTATGAATTTCTTATCTCGTTGTTCTTGTTTACAGACGGTCAACGTTTCTTTCATTTACTTTCTTTCTTAATTCATTTTCGGTTTATCCAAACAAAACCATATTTTATTTCTCTTGCTATGTATATGTATGTTTGATCCTTTTTCTGTACTTGTTCTTGAACTGTTATTTGGAAATTCAGGTACCCTTTGTTGATTACTTCACGGGTTTATGCTTGTTTTAACTTTGGCACTCTGTTTGGTTGCTGAGAAACTGAAGATCAAAAAAATAGAACGAACTTGCAATTTTATGCTTTGCTTTGTCTTGGTTTCCAGAAAATGAAGAAATCGAGTCAACTTGTTGTATTAGCCTTATTTGTCTTGAAGGCCTTCCTTAAATGTTGAAAGTCTTAAAATCCAAAGTTCGTTTCTTTCCTACATTTTCTTAGCAACCAAACAAAGCATATGGTATTTGAATATTTAGTTATCTTTTTATTCTTATTGGATTGATTAAGATTATGGTTTTCTTTTTCCAGACTCTCTCTGTCTTTCTCTCTCTCTCTCTCTCTCTCTCTCTCTCTCTTTCAGTTTCTTTTTCAAGTTATTCCCTCGAACCTTTTCTCTTCAACAATGAAAAAGGGGCCATGTTTGATCACCTTTTAAACAGTGTCTTGGTAATCCTTTCCCTATCTTTAATTTTTTGTATACCCTTTTCGATTGTTCTCTTCTGTTTCAATTCCTACCTTTTCTGTTTTGGATTTTAATTCCAATTTCTTTGTTTTCTCGCCTTTTAATTTTTGTTTTTTGCCCTTTCTAAACTTTTTGGTATTGGTACTTTTTGGGTGTGGTAATTTATGTTCAAATCATGCTACCAAGCTATCCTCTTGTCTTGGATATTTCACGTACCCCTATCTAATATGTTCTAAATTAACCTTTCTTGTTTTGAATTATTGCTATTTGTTATCAATTAACACCATCTCACATATTGATATTTTTTGTTCTTCCAGGATTGTCAGTTGAACCTCCGTGCAAATTTAAAAGCATCGTTCTTTATTTTTCATTCAGATTCTTCTATCACATCAACTGCCTCTTTGACCTCTGCAATTTTTTGCCCATTCAAAAATGTTTGGTTTAAAGAAATCTCCCTTAAATAAGGCCGCTAAGCAAAACTCAGTTGACACCGGATATCCCATTTCTTCAAGCTCCAACCCTTTTGACTCACACAATGAGTTTGATAACAATCATAAGCTTCAACCATCAAAAAGGAGTTCTTCTGAACCTTCGCTAACTACACCAAATTTTAAGAACAACCCTTTTGATGATGATGATGATTATGACAGAAAAGGGACATCTACTGTGTCTTCATACTCGGTTACTTCGACAGCAAGAAACAAATACAAGGATGATTTCCGCGACTCAGGAGGATTAGAGAACCAATCTGTGCAAGAGTTGGAGGGCTATGCTGTATACAAGGCTGAGGAAACTACAAAGACAGTCAGCAACTGCCTGAAGATTGCGGAGGACATAAGAGAGGATGCCACTAAAACTTTGGTCGCCTTGCATCAACAGGGTGAGCAAATTACCAGGACCCACATGACTGCTGCTGACATTGATCATGATCTCAGTCGGGTATGGTTCTTGTTTATCAAAATTAATTTGTCTTCTATAGATGAGCAAATGTTAGTATGGCATGTTCTCAAGGTCATCTGATGGGTCTGAATGAGGACTGTGGGCTTTAGTCACTTTATGAGATGGTCCAATTGATCAAACAGTTTGAATCAATGACATTCTGTGGCTAGCCTACAAAGTCTAGTTTATCTAAATCATGCTTTTGTGTTGGGAGCTACCCTGCTTGATATATGTATTATTCCTAAAAAGAATATGTGCTATTCCAATCACTCACACTTCATAATTTCATATTGACTTTTGATTATTTCCAAAATCATAAAAAAGGGGTAAATATAGAGGTTGGGTTCTGGAAATTATGAACGCCGTTGATTAAAATTGTCAGGACATGTGGCTTCTAATAAGGTGGTGGAGATCCTTTACATGATGTACTGCCCATTGTAGGTATAATTTCTTTATGGCTTACATAAAGATTTGTGTAATCTTATTAAATCCCCTCCTGTGTGTTTCTTTATAGTTAGCAGAAGAGGAATTTGTCTTTTTGAACTTTGTTTCTGGGGCTGGTAGGCTTTCCAACAACATTTATCTGTTTAACAAATGATCTTTCTCAAGATTGCATTTTCCATCTTCCACTTAACCTATCCCAAATAAGCCACGTATTTTCACCCTACTACCTTGTTAGAAAAATCTCCCTTTTCTGCTCCTACATTTGCCCATGTGGTATATAAGATTGTAATGAAATATGTGTATGTGTAAGAGAGAAGGATTGTGACCCACTATGTGACAAACTGTAGATTATATCATCGATCGAGCATTGGTTCAAACAAATCCAGTTAGATGATTTTAAAACCATCATTGTATTCTTTTTCTGATAGTTAGTCCTGTGGTTTTTTTTTTTTGCCATTGTTTGCTGGATTCCTTTAACTTATCTCTAGTATCTAAAGAACACTTTCATTGTTTGATGCTGATTTCAGGGGGAGAAGCTTCTGGGAAGTCTTGGGGGTATCTTCTCTAAGACATGGAAGCCAAAGAAGACTCGTCCAATTACAGGGCCTGTTATTACCAGAGGTTATTTCTCATTATATATTATGTTATTCATTTGTTCATTTTACATTTTTTATTACAGATTAATGTCTTATTGTTTGAAGGGAACGGTCTAAAAAAATTTGGGATTACTCGGTTTGTTTTGCAGATGATCTGTCCAAAAAAAGAGGCAATCACTTGGAGCAGAGGGAAAAATTGGGATTAGCTCCTACAGCAAGGGAACGGTCAAACATACGAACACCACCTCCTGAACCCTCAAATGCGCTGCAGAAAGTTGAGGTACGTGTTTGGTGATTATTGATTAGGCAAACAGTCGGATGGTGTTTGGATGCTGCACGAAATGAAATTTTCTATGTTGTTTTGCTCGGCATGTGAACTTATTTGCCTTGTTCTTTTTCTTTTCTCTTTTTGGTATATAAGTGACTTTATTCGATCTTCTATACACTTACACTAAGATCATTTGCAGATCCCAGCTAGCTCAGCTGGTATGGTCTGCAGGGTTTTTTTTTTTTTTTTTTTTTGGGGGGGGGGGGGTT
>JAESVK010001089.1:2880840-2893048 GCA_017140935.1 Hamamelis virginiana
TTGTACCACTGACCTGGGTTCAAGTATCTGAAGCTTGAGCTTGAACACATTTTTCATCTAAGGACATTTTATGATTTCATGTTCTCATCTCTTTCTTCTTCTTATTTATTTATTTTTATTTTTTTCATTTTGGTAATGATTACTTTACATGATAAATTTCTGTGTCCAAATGCTCTGGAAATCAAATTTCAATCATTTCATTTTCTTTTGGTTTCCAAAAGTCCAAGTGGGTAATACCTATTTTATCTCTTAATGATTGTAAACTAAACATCACTGTTTCCTTGTTTTGGATCGCGCCAAAACAGGTAGAAAAGGTTAAGCAAGATGATGCGCTTTCAGATTTGAGCAATCTATTGGGGGAGCTGAAGGATATGGCTATTGACATGGGATCTGAAATTGAAAGGTTCGTTGTGTTTAAACTCCCAAAATGTTTTGTTGATCTCTCTCTCTCTCTCTCTCTCTCTGAAAATGAAGTAACAATATGATTTGAATTATGAATATATTATCTTTGGTCAGTGAACATACCTAGCCAGAAACATGTTTATCTGTACTTTCTTTGTGGTTTTAAATATCGTACTTTTGTAACTATTGCAGCCAAAATAAAGCTCTGGATCATCTTCATGACGATGTGGAAGTGATAGATATCAGAGTTAAGGGTGCCAATCAACGTACTCGCCGTTTACTTGGGAAGTAGACTGAAGGGTTCTTGCACTTGAGTTCCTAGTCTGACTTCTTGAACCTTACTCATCTCCCTCCTCTCACATGCATGTATGGATTTGGGATAATTTTTTCATTTTGATTTTTTTTTTGCATTATATCCTGTATTTTTACCCAATTGTATGCAGTCGAATGTTTGAGATGATTTTCTTTAAAAAAACTAATCAATTTTCCTTTATTTTGAATGCATTTGCAACTTTGCATATCATTTACAACTTGTTTCAAATTATTCAAATTGAAGTGAACCTGGGGAGTTATCTTGGTCATAAAATGAGGATCTTAGGGTTAAAACCATTGGACTGGTTTTGCTTAAATAGGTTTTAATTGACTACTAATTTAGTGAGTATATTATTATAAGGATTAGGCTCAGATCAATTATTTTATTTTTTACTTTTTGGTGTGTTTGGTTGGAATTTGATGGAAGTAGCCAAAATTAAGGGTTTCATTCTGGGTTCTAATATCCTTCTAGGGTTGCAAGAGCTGAGCAAGCCAAGTTATTCAGGCTTGGCGGGAGATTGGTTCTATACATCAACAGAACTCGCTTAAAAAATAAATAAGTTGAATTCACTTTATATTTCTCAACTCATTAATTTATTAAATGGAATTGGACCATCAATTACCAAATCAATTTGATTTAAAAAAAAAAAATACTAAACTTATTTAGGTTTACTTGAGTTTAAATCTCATTTAGGTTTGCTCGTAACATCATCGTCGAGTTTGAATCTTATTTTTTAGGATTATATAGCCATAAGTTTTAGGTATAAGCATTTTATATCCTGTAAATTTAAGGGTTTTACATATCAAACAAAGAAATTTGAATAATTTTACTGTATAAATTGAATCCCGTATATAAAATTGAAATTGAATCTTGCAGTATAAACGATTGCATATTCAAAAACTTTAGATAAGTTTTCCTTTTTTTTTTTTTGAACCTGCTAATTTATTTGAGGCTAGGCTACACAGTATCGGGGCTGTCACAACTTGACTAATCCAGGCTCCCCACATAAGATTACCGCTCTTTGTAATTGTATAACATCCTAAGTTTCCCACATGAGACCACCGCTCTATGGAATTGTATAACATCTGGATTACTGGTCCTAAATAGTGACTTGCTTAGAGAAATAGTGACTTGCTTAGAGAGTTTGGCTTGAGAGCCCTATTTATGGGAGCTTGGCATGCAACCCCAGGCGGGACCCACATATATTGCCTTCCCATATCATAAATCGCCATCTCTGCATAAAAAATCACTGTTCCAAGACTAAAGAGGAGGAAAGGCAGCCCGGGTCCTCAAAAAGGCCATGACGGTTAAACACTTAAACATGCACAAGTAGAACCCTGAAACCACCACGCGCTTCTATAGAGCATGTAATCACGCCACTACAAGCCAACCTAATCAGTGGGTGTGTATCTACCCACTCGTTCTAAAAGCGCTTGGCTATTGCAAGCCTCTGCATTAATGTTAGTTATATATATATATATATATATATACTTTTTCATGGGCCTCTCGTTCTAGCATTAATAAGTCCACCACCACCACCTTCTATGCCTCTCTCTCTCTCTCTCTCTCTCAACATTCTCAGGCATGAAGAGCTCTTTCTCTTCCTCGTGTCGCCGGATTTTGGCAGCATTGTCGTTGGTCTTCCTCTTCGGTGTCTCGGTCTTAAAAGGAACTTCTGGTGGGATATATCACCATCACCACCACCACCACTACTGTCATCGGCAGCATATCACTGGTTCTTTTTCTTCTCAGAATCTACATTGCCTAAGCATGCAATTTCAAAGATACCGGCATTATTTTCCACCACCACCACCACTGCCGGATGAGATTGATCCGAGATTCGGCGTGGAGAAGCGACTAGTTCCTAGCGGGCCTAATCCACTTCACAATTGAAGACTACTTTCATGACACGAGTTTGCACCTTCAAATATGCATGGCTGCCTACACTTGCTTTGATAGCTTAAAACAGCTACAAGTTAAAAAAGGGAAGAAAGAACAGAGGTTAGGACATGAAAATTCTATCCAGTCAGTTTATTATTGTTATTTTTATTATTTATTTAAATTAATAGTATATATTTTGAGAGTGGGGCTTCTGGCATTTTTGGAGATCAAGAGAAAACCCTGAAGGGCATTTACTCAGAAAGGTACATGTGTGAACAAAGAGGGTTGGGGGGACCTTGAATTTAATTCATCAGCTTTTCTTGGAGAAGGCCAATATGACCTTTCTTTTGCTGCTGCCACTTGCTGCTGTAAAGCCTGCAACCAAAATCTTCTTTATGCATATCCATTTAAGTATTCCATCTGATCTTCCTTGTGCATATTAATTAATACTCTCGTGAGGTCTCTCTCTCTGTTTCTCTCTCTCTCTCTCTCTCTCTTCATGGTTTTGCCTTGGCAACAAATTCTAGACAGACAGGAGGCAAAGCAGTAAGTTAAACAAAGTAACAGTGACAATGTATCAGCCTTTCCCATCTAGAGATTTGGCACAGCAATCACTTTGTGAATTTAACCAACCTTGGTAGTGTATTCTAACAATCAGTATATACACTAAACTGAACAATGGAAGAAACAGGCAATTCACAAGGATTTATTTCACAAGGACATAACATTCAGTTACAACTATATATGTCACAATCAATTTAGCAGCTTGACTACACATGGGGGAAGCAAAGATTAGAATCTGTAAAATGGGTATTTCGCATTGATCCTTAAATTAATTTTTCTCACTGGGCAGGTTGGGGTACTTTTGTATCTGAATCCTTCCATATAGGGTACCAAACCTACTTTTGATCCTTAAATTGGTAGATTATTGGGTCATCCTTCTCTACTGCTCACTAAGATAGACGCATAAATCCAACTCATTCCCACCTAACCAGCTAAATATCACACATAAATAACTATATAAAACCATGGATAATATGACTAAAACTCAAGCCCAACAAGACAACTTAGGTCATGAACTTGATACACAACCATAAACCGCACAAGGATCTAACTTCCTTAGTTACTACATGGCTCTATGTTCTGTTACTTAGGGTGGTATGGGATACTTTATCATTTGTTACATTTAACATAAAAATTGATAATATTGTTACACTAAAACATGATCAGAACCTCAATAAAAGCTGAATAAAGAAGTTTATTATATATGAGTTTCATTAGGATGTGCCCATGAATGTGCCTTCAGACACTCAATATAAGTGGTAAAAGCTTAAATGCATAAATGCTTCCAACTTCTCAACATCTATACAATTACATGCGTACATATGTATAATCTTAGAAGTTGAACATCCCTGGATATGGGTGGTGAAAAGGATAGATAATTTTAGATTATCAATGATTGGTAAGCATATTTAAAAAGATTAGTTACCATTGGATTAATAGCCATTTCATTTTTTCACAAACACGGACAAACAAGCCATAGATAATGATGCTTTATTATATTTCCTTCCAATAAAATGACTCACCAATGTAGTACATCCCTACTTTGGAATTAATGTAGAGCAGCAAAAAAAGAAAAGAAAAGATGGACGTAAAAATTACAAGTGTTGTTCCCATATTTTCCTCAACATAATATCTTCTAAAGCCCCATCCTGTACCCTCAAATGATTTATCTACAACAGTAACTCATAGAACCCTAAATTGAATCCCCACCGTTGCTGGTAAAGTAAACTTCTCCATACCACAAAATAGAAAATAGAGATCTGTCAAAGTCAATGATAAGAATTTAAGATCCAAAAGTAGGCTGAAATCTGATGTAGGTATGAAACCGAGCGAACTCAAAATGGGCTCAACTCAACCAAATTACTCAAATACTGAGTCTTTCCAGGCTATGGAGATTGGTAAACGCCAATGAAAGAAAAATCTGTTGTGTAGCATATTAAAGCATTCTTCTTTCCTTAAATGAACGAATTGTAAGGGAATGTCACAAAATCAAAGCTTGATATCTACAATTTGGGTGGAAATAAAATGTGCAGTCAATGAAGGAAATTGTTAAAGTTGTAAGATACAATCCTGAGCAATACCATTATTAGGATGAATTGCATGCATTAAAGCTTAAATCCACAAACAAAATATATTGGGGACGGGACATGGGGTTGATTTACACCTAATTAAGCACATGAATCTTGATTATGTTGTTTGGAACTCTATCAAGATCAAATTGTAGCTTGGGATGAGCAATACCTCTCTCTCTCTCTCTCTCTCTCTCTCTCAACAATAGTGAACAAAGTCACAGAGATCTATCACTTTGTGTAGTTATCAGCGGCTGTTAATCTTCAGTGTTTAAATTAGACCTGATATTAAAGATAAACCTTAATGGTTGCTCATAAGTTCTAGCTTTTAGGGCTACTATACTTGAGATGTGTAACCAATACCTATTTTACAAACTTTCCCTATAGGAAGCCCGGTCGAGTTATTTTTATTTTGCCGGTACCAAATCTGGTAACAAATAAATTAAGAAATAACAGGCAGCTTAACCCCTTAAATAAAGAAAGAAATAAGTAGGCGTGTTTTGTTCTTCCCCGTTCGATTTTGAGATGTTCCTGAGAAGAAAGACCTCGCAAGAAAGCTCCTCAGTTTAAATGGTAAAAAGTCTCGATTTCGAGGAAGAAAAATTCGAGAAAAATAACCAAAGAAAAACATCAAAATAAGTTCTTAATGTAGTTACGGTTAAATAACAACCAAGGGGATAAAAGGAAAGGAAACCACTGAGCAGTTCGCATATTCTTCAATTTCTAGAAATGGATGTAGATTTTTTCTCAATTACCATAAGCAGTTGCCAGAGCAGACAACACACAATTCTTCAAAATACAAGAGACACTTCTAGAAGAGCTATACACAAGAATTGGCATATAAGTTTCATATAAACTTACAAAAAACAACAGAAAACTGACACACAAAGATATTCCTATCGTCATGGAGGATGCATCCCAAACATGATGATCCTTCTACATTTAACAATACAAAAATCAAGAGAGAGATTTTGTGATCACATGCAAGTCCCTTTTTATGCTGCATGAATCGCAATAATAAAAAGATTCACATTCGAATCGTATTTATAAACAATTTGTGATAATTTCATTTTCATAACTTATCTTTTGGGAGAGAAACTAAACTTTTCTCCAAATAAAAACTAGTATGATGATAACTAGAAGCCTAGAATAGACGTTATATAAACCAAAATACTGAGGAAGCCTGAATCTTGTACTTCCACTGAATATATGATAAGAAGATGAACATTTTGTCCCATACAGATGCTAGCAATATGGAACCACAGAGACCCAATATCAATCTTAGCCAACGAAGCCTACATAACTCTATAAAATATGGCCAGCATATACATTCTTTAACCACAAACAGAACCGAGAATAAGAGGGAAAGGTATATACTAAAATGACAAGACTCTCCATCGGATATACAACTGTGGCCAGTCAACAGTTGTTGCAGCGCATTGTCAAACCCAATTCCACCTTCAAAACAATTACCTTCCATTCAATATAAAATATCACATACCGGCCTTCTCTTATTTTGGTGTTCCTCAAAAATCACTTAATCTAGTCCCTATAAAAACAAGATCAATTTTTTTAAAAGAAAAACAAACACTAAATCCATGAAAATTTCTTGTGAATAGTAACAATAAAAACCCAAATCCCTTGAAAATGTACACAATAAATTTTACTCTTAGTAACCAAAGGTTCCCTGCCTATATCTGAGTATTCTTGAAACCACTTAATTTAGTTAGTTGAAATCCGTAAGAAACCCTTACACCATGAAAAATTACTCAAGAAACAATCAATAAAAACTAAATCCGTCAAAAGTATACATCAAGAGTCAAGAACTTACTCTTATACTACCAAAAAGAAAAAGAAAAAAACCTTACTCTTACATGGTAACTTCTCAAATCTCTATATTAATAACCAAAGCTTCTTTCTAAAAATTAGCTACGGAAACATGTCAATATAACGAATCAAAACTGTGAAATTAGCACCAAGTGCAACATGTACCATAAAAACTTTGATCTGCTTCCCACTGTAAATTGTCAAATCTCGATAGTTTGATAAACAAAACTTCCACTTCTATAACAAAAGCATGCTAACATAAGAAATAGAAACCATAAAATTAGCATCAATAGATACATAAACCATGATTTTTTTTTTCTACTATTACACTATAAATTCTAAAATCTTTGTCAATTTATAACCCAACTCTCCACTTCTATATCATTTCACTACAAAATCATGTCAACATAACCACTCAAAGCCACCTTCAGTGCAGATTACGCAATGGCCCATCTTCTATCTAGGTGCTCAAAAAATACTTGAATCTTATCATAAATTAAAAAACAAAATAAAATAAACTAGAACCCGTTAAGAATCAATCACTAATAACTCATTATAAAACCCAAACTTCATTAAAATGCATTCATCAAACCATTACCCGAACGGTATACATCCCCATGAATTAAATTATTCCTATCTAAAGCTTCCACTTCTACAACACGTCCACAAAATCATATCAATATAAAAAACCCAATCCATAAAATTAGCATCAAAAGCCACATAAAAATTTTTGCTCTGCTCATGAACTATAAATTCATAAATTTCCATAAACTCAAAATCAAAGCTTCCACGTTTATAGCATCGACTACAAAATCATGTTAACATGATAAAAATTCGAAGCCGTGAAACTATCATCATGGGCTACAAATACCATAAAAATTGTGCTTTCATCAGTGTTCGACTTCCATAACGCTTTTCACTTTGGGTGCGTAGAGAGAGTAGACGATGGCTTGTCTTTTGGCTATCTCCAGCTGAGACTTGCCCTCGGAAAACGCAACAGAGACCATGGAAGGGTCCGAGAGGTCTCGGTTCTGGCGGAAGCCGTCAATGGTTCGGCGCTTGGCGTACTCTCTAAAGTTGTAGTCTGCGAAATCGCGGGCTGTGCGGAGGAGAGAGCGGAAGAGAGAGAGGATCTCCGATCGCCCAGGGTTTAAGCGGCCAGACGCCATTTCTAGTTTCTAGAGATAGAGATGGAGTCTCTGTATACGTGCTCTTTCTATCGTGGGGATGCCCGTCCTATCGTTAAACGGTGCGTTTGGATGTGCCGAGCGAAATTTAGGCTTTTTTTTTTTTTTTAATTTCAATCAATAAAAGAATTTTGGACCGTTCAAGCAAGGTATAAAATATAGAATTTATTTTGGAATAATTATATTGTCATCCATCCATATTACTAATGACATCCATCGATTAATAGATTTTTTTATTACTATTATACTCACGAGTAAATTTGCTATTAGGGTAATATTAGATAAATCAAATAAATTATATTACTTTTTTTACCCATCTTCTCTTTTTTTTTTTTTTTAGTGAAAAATAAGAGGGTAAATTTTTTTTTTCCATAAACCTTACACTTATAAACCTTTACTATTGTATAACTTTTTAAAACTCTAATAAAAAAAAATATATTTATTGATCAATGTACAATGAAGCGATCATGTTAAATGATCCCAACAATGAATATGTACTCGTTTTTTTTTTTTAAGTATGATTTTTTTTTGGTTGTTCTAATTTTAAGTTTGTACTTTTGGTCAGTCTTGCGATATTGAACATCAATCAATGTTCAGATAGGGATAATTGAATATATCACTATGTTTAGTCACCCCAATCAAACACATAAAAATGTTCAACAAAAGGTAACGTACATTACAGAATGTTTAGTAAGCACTAGTAGAATATAATCTTATGTTTAACAGCTGTTAGCCGAACATATAAGAATATTAACCTCCTCTGTGGGATGAATTGCGGAATGGTTGGGCTGCTCTCTTCGTGGAGTGAAGAAAACAAGCTCTTTGGATGAAAATAAAATAAAATATATATTTGAAGCTTTTTGTATTATATGGGTGTAAAAAATAAACATTTGTAATAAGGTTGGTTGAATTGGGGTTAGTTTGGGTATTACAAAGAATGTAAATAATAAAAATTATATTTTAAAATTTTATTAGTGAGTGTGGATAACAAGTGGATGCTACTAGAATGAGTGGGTGATAATAGAATCACCACTTATTTTCTATTTACAAATTTTATATTACTATTATTTTAAAGAATAAGTTACACATTTTTTAGATTGTTTTCAATTTTTTAAAATTTTAAAAATAGAAATTTAATCATTAAACATATTTGTTACTCTGTTTTATTTTTAATTTTAACTTTAACTTTGAAAATATAAATTAATTTTCGTACTTCATAGCAAAAGATGGCAATTTTTATATACGTTTAAACTTTGAAAACAAAAACCTATTTTTGGACTTCACGACCAAACATAACTAGTTTAAAATTCTGAATCAATATTGAAAATGAGGGAAGAAAAGTGATTGTAGATTTATTGGCAAATTTAGACATGAATTTGTTTACAAACTGATGCAGATCGGGTTGGGCTCATGGCTCAAGATTTTATGTATCAGTTGGACAGGAAAAATGGATCCAACTCTGGGCTCAGGGGCAATTTTGAGATAAAATCAAAAAATGAACTAGTAGGATCGAAAGTCGTTGGTGAGGGAATTACACGAAAATTGGTATTCTGAATAGAAATGGCGAGACGAGCAAGACCCAATGCTAATGCTGTGACGTATGCTGCTTTTTGGGCAAATTCCTTCGTTTAGGCATTCGATTTAGTGATTTTGCTATTATGGAAAGATTTCGTCTGCCAATTACTTTCCCTACAGAAGTCCATTTGGCAAACTATTGATTCCATAGCGATCCTTAGGGAATATATTAGCATATTTGGCTGTATTTCGCATATTTTCATTTTTGGCAAATTTCCTTTTATTTCAGTTTTTCCTATTTCAGCAGTATTAGGGTTTCTAGGCTTTGTTTTAGTACAAATATGCTTGTAGCTGTTTTGGCAAATTAGTTTATAAATTAATACAATTTTATTGAGAGTTTTCACTCTTTTTCCTTAGTTTTTTTCTTCTGTGAAGATCGAGTACTGGATGTCTATTTCCTGACATTGTTTTTGTGACATGCCAATGGAAATTTGAAAAGTTATTTGTTGTTAATGAGTTTGTCTTCAATATTACGCTACATCATGAGCCCTAAATAAACTTCTTCACAAACTTAATCAAGTCAGTTTTGATGACTCATTTTTTGAAATAAGTCTATAGTAATGGACCAATCTCAAATGAATTTTTACCAAACTTGTTGGCAGAGAGTCCACGAATGGTTTGGTTTGCAATCTTAATCAAAACGGTGCGTTTTGGATGTGTTCGCCGTGTTCCTGTCAAAACGGTGTATGAAGAAGAGGAACGAAAGAGGCATTCTGCATTTCTGCTTCCGTTTCTGCCATTCGCGCTCTCAATCTCACTTCTCAGATTTGTTTCAACTTTTGGGTAATAATTCCTCTCACCATTTTCACAAAATCTAGGGTTTCAAATTCATCTTATTAGCTGTATTTTCCTTCTTGGCTTATTCACAGTTACCTTTTGTTTGGTTGCTAAGAAACCTGCGGAAAAGAAAAGTAAAGAAAAGAAAAGAAAAATCAAGTATCATTCTCTTTTGTTTTGGCGGAATGAAAAATGAAAAACTTACCTGAACAGGTAAGCTATGCTAAAGTGTTGATTACTCTTAATTGAATGGATACGATTGGTTTCTCGGGTCCTAAATAATTGGGGGGGGGGGGGCACGAACTTTTTTTTTTTTTTCCCTCCGTTTTCTGACATTTTCTCGGCAACCAAACGGGTTTATTTGTTAATTTTGGGATGGAGCTTGTTGTTGTTATACAATGTATTGAATAAACACATTTTGATTTTATTACTATTCACTTGGTTGTCCGGTGTTATTGAGGTGGTAGAAATCTGTGATTTCTTTATGCTTTCATTGGTTAGCTGCTATTCAGCGTTAATTGGAATTTTACTCTGTTGTTGAGGTGGTAGAAATCTGTAGTCAGTGCATATAGTTATATAAATAATCTCATTTACAATCTGTTTGTTTGCTGAGAAAATTTCAGAAAATGAAAGAAATGTATTTCTGCGATTTGTGCTGTTTATTTTATCTATTTGGCAAACTTGATGACAGAAAATATTAGGTTTCAGTTTTCTTTTCCTTTCCTTATGTTTCTCAGAAACTAAACAAAGCATAATAATAAAAATCCGGGCATGCTATAGGCAGAACATAAAACAAAATGATACATGTTAATGGAGTGAAAACACAGGTATTTATTTAAGCATCTGGCTATAATTTGTCCATTTTATACTCAGTTACTATGTATGAAGAAATTGCTCTATAATTTGTTTGTATATGCCCATGTGTAGATGTATTTATTATATCTCATCTTCAAGAGATCTTTAAGAAAATAGCAGAGGACTTGAACACTGTACCTAGTCTAGTTGAAGCAAAAGCTCCACCATATAACCTGAAAATCTTAGAACAAATTTGTTTTTTAAAAGGTCATCATCTAGTGTAAATCCTTCCAAAGCAAGTTTGTGGGTGGAGCTGAGTTGGATACGGTCCTAAACTTTGATATTGCATGAAGTGGCCACTCTCAAGACTTGAACTCACATATTTGCGCTTTACATAAGTTGACCAGGCCTTTGAAATCAGGCTTGGATTCGTCAAATGGGATCAAGACCTTTTGTAACTGGTGGGACAATCCTAAAATAGCCACCTTCAATTAAATGAATTTAAAGTCACAGAAATCAAAAGTTGGGCGGGGGCAAGGGAAACAGAAAAAACCACATTTCCCATGAGGCGGTTATCTTTCTCTTTGATGATAATGTGCCAGTGCCTTATGTTTCTTTTTTCTTTTTTCCTTTTGGTGTGATTAGTAAAGTTATTGGATATTGGACATTGGATTTTGCAATATGTGCTACATTCAAGATGTCTCTGCTTTTCAATTCTGGACTTGGTTGCTAGATGGCTTGGACCCTTTGTTCTTCATCACATCTGTAACCAATATTTGCAGCGAATAAATGAATGCTATGTCTTATTGTTGCTCTTGTGGTTCCTTCTTAGTTCTTACATGAAATGACATTCATGAATTTAGCTTATGTTATTGACAGTTAAAATTTTGAAGCAGATGGGGACGGCGATAACTGATTTGAACTTTGATATGTTAAAACATATCATGATCTTCGTGGCTGAATCTGGGGCAGAAAATCTTGCAAGGGCAATGTCAGTGTAAGACATCACTTTAGAATATCTACTCTTAACTTAAAAGTAGGGGAGCAACTTGGATTGATCTGAAATCTGAACATGACCCCACTAACTCAACCCAACATTGAGATTGGCTTCTTCTTTTCTTTTCTTTTTTTTCCTATTTTTACTTTTCCCTTCCTTGTTTCATGGAGTTGGTTTTGGGTTGACAATGTGGGAATGGATTTGGATTGAGAGCATAAATAAATCTACCAAACCCAAAAATTGATATATTTACTGATAGAAACTTGCATACACACACTTGCACATGCATAATATATATATATATATATATATATATATATAT
>JAESVK010001089.1:2893058-2942715 GCA_017140935.1 Hamamelis virginiana
TATGTATTGAAATTATAATTCAGCCAAAGTGAATTGAAAGTTTTCTTCTATTTCTTTTTTGTGGGGTGCCCATGGGGGAGGGAGGGGGTGTGGTGTTGTTTCTGATCAATAATTGAAAGTAGAACCTTGGTTTGAGTTGAGTCCAGAGTTGAGAATTTAGGTTTGCTGAGTTGATACTTTGGACTGAGTTTGTGTTTGCTGTGTCGGTTCTTATGTTTAGTAGCCATAAGATTGTTAATAGTTAGATTTCATAGTGAAATATAACTTTTTGAGTCTGGTAACCATGTCATTACAGTTGCAGAATGTTTGTGGAGCTTGCCAAAGATAGAGATGTTTTAAAAGCTGCAGTTTTTGATAATGTGAGGTTATCAGGTCGGTACAAGTTATTCCAGCAGATCAATGGCTTATTGAGCATATCTGCACATGCTGGAAACACAACTGCTCGATACATGCTAGCAAAGGTAATCGTTTTGGGCGCTGAATGATTTCTTGGAAGTCTTCTGTAGTTAAAGCAATAGGCGTCTTTCCTGCGATGGGGTTGTCTGCTATTGCTCATTTGATTATCATTCCAGCAGCAATATTAAATGATGCTTGCTACATCTAACTCTCGTTCCCCCCCTTTCGATTCATTCATTCACTGATTTTATTTTTTCAAAACTTTCATCTCTAATTGGATTTCTGAACATGGTTTTCTCTTTCTTCTAAGCAGATAATACTGGTGAGCTCTTCTCAGTTGTTGACAATGGAAAGTGAAACTGCCAACCTAAAGTCTTCTTTCGAGGAACAATTTTCTGCAGACATAGCAAGTGGGAGTGAAGTTCCTAATGATGATACTCTAGCAGTTTCCAAACTAGATAGTCTAGCATCTTCTTTTATGGCCGAATTCACCACAAACCAATCATCTAACAGCAAAGTTTCAAACAAAAGCTTGCATCACTTTGAACTCGTGAGGTTATTCTGGCGTCAATGCAGCCCCCATGACCTTGCTGAAATGCGTCTACACTTCAATCGTTATTTCATGTATTATGTTGGATCTGGTGAAGGAAGCGATCTCATTTTCTTTGATTTTATCAAGAACATGTGTATCTTGGATGATTATCTTAGAGCTTTTGAAGAGTTGGAGAACCTGAAAGATATACTCGACAAGAAGGTGGCAGTTCCAGGAGGATTGGAGAAGGAAAATAGAGAGACTAGTGAGTTTTTTCACCAGAACGAAGCATCTAATAATGCTTTTGTGGAGAAATGCAAGATTCTCGGTGGCATCCTTGTAGAGCTTAAAAATGGAAGTAGAGAAGTAGATGTGGAGTTGGAAGCAGCAGTTCAAGCTCAATTTGAAGAGTTCAAGAATTTTAGCCGGAAAATAGCCGCGGTGTTTGAAGTTCATCGCATGAGGGCAGCTCCCATTTTTGATAGTTTGTTTCGTTGAATCGGTGTAAATTGATAGCAGCATATACCCTGCATTTTTTGGTTTCAGAACAACTTTAGATCACCATTGTCATGTATATTACAAGCTTTTTTAGTGATGGTAAGTGATAGCCACTTGCTTTTGCTCATTTTTAAACTTTGCCACCCACCTCTTGCAATCTCTCTCTCTCTCTCTCTCTCTCTCTCTCTCTCTCTCAGGTAGTGCAAAGTAGGGTTGTAAGATTTTTGATTGGCAAAAATCACAAAACTAGATTGAGTCTATGAAAAAGTAGTCTGAGCTTGCTGGAAAGATAAGCAAGATAAATTCAATTTTTTTATTTATTTATGACGTAACGGATTTGATTCTTAAATATATCCTACTCATTTCTCTCACCCTCTATCACCACTTGAGTTAATCTCAAGACCTTGTCTAAATCTTATTTTTGGATAAATTAATTTGTTAAGTCAAGTGGAAGTAAAATACTATTCAGTTGAATAAAATTATTAATATTTTAAATAATCGAAATATAATTCAATAAAATATTAATTTAAGGTATGTTTGTGTGGCGGGAAAGGAAGGCAGGAAATGGAGATTCTTGGGAGTTTACCAAATTGAGGCTGTTTGGTAGCCATGAATCACTGGATTTATGATTTCCCGGATGATCCCAATTCCTGCCATAGGCTGTTCTTTGTGAACCAGAATTGAGGCTGAGGCTGTTCTATGTGAACCAGAATTCTGGATTCTTGGGAGTTTACCAAATTGAGGCAGAGGCTGTTCTATGTGAACCAGAATTCTGGTTAGAAATGAGTTCTAAAAACAAAGAAGAATGACTCTGAGCCTAAAGAGAAGGGTAGATATATATGTGAGATACTGGTTGGAAGCCTGTCGCATTGCAAGCAGCTGTTGATGCGATTAATTCACTACTTGGCAAGAGCTTAAACAAAGAAAATATAAGAAGTCGAATTAAAACTTGGAGAACTTTGTATGTAACGGTGCAAGAACTCCTAAATCAAACTGGATTTGATTGGAATGATACTAAAAAAAATGGTAGAAGCTGAAGATTCAGTATGGAATGACTTTGATATGTTTTATCTTGTGCAGAACCACAATGATGCTGCTCAATTCCGCCACAGGTCCATTGACAATTGATGACATAGCTCTCCTCATAGGTAATGACCAAGCAAATGGAAAAGGTGCCCAAACTGGTATTGAAGCTGATAAGGTGGTGGAGACAATTGATTTGGAAACAAACATTGATAGTATTGGGATCGATTACATTAGATTTGAATTTGAAGAAGTGAATGGAGATGAATCGCAACTGCCGAAGTCTACATTACCTCCATCACAAGCAAATCAACAATCCAAAAAGAAGAGAAGGGAAGAACTGGAGAACTATTATCTGATTTAAGGTTTTTGGGCGGGAATATCAAGGTAGTAGCAGATGCTATCAACAATCGAGAAAAAATTGACATGAATAAACTCATGTTAGAAATTGAGAAGATTTCTAATTTTGATGATGATCTTGTTGTTGAAGCCATGGAATATCTTTCTACTGACAAGAAAAAGGCAGATCTATTTTAACTCTCGAAAAATCAAGTTCCTGAAAATTTAAATTCTCGGGAATTTGAAAATTTCCATAGTTGAAACTCTCGGCAAACAAACACACCCTTAAGTTTATTAAATTACCAAGTCAACTTTTGATAACCAACTAACTACTCTGACTTGCAAAGCATATCAAAACACTTACAGATGGGCCCCACATGTATGAATGATGACATGGCATGCAAAGAAAGCAGAGATCCAATGGGACTCTTTCGGATCTCCCATCACATAATTAAAAGGTCGTTTCAGTTCATTCGCTACTTCATTCTCTTTCTTCTTCTTTTTTTCTCTCAAATGGCTTCTGGATGGGCACTTTCTGTAATATGCACTCTCTCTCTCTTCCTCACTCTCACTCACTCCAAAACCCTAAAGAGAGACGGTACCTCCTCAAATTCTTCCTCTTCCTATTCCTTCACGCATTTTGATTTATACTCTAATAAGCTCTGTTTGGTTCCCCAGAAAATGCAGGAAAATAAAGTAAACTAGGATTCTGGGATCTCACGTTGGTCCTCCATCAAATAAATGAGAAGTCTGAAGATTTATAAACGCATTTTATTTATTTTCCTTCTTCTTCTTTCTTTTTTTTTTTCCTGCATTTTTCTCAGCAATCAAACAGAGTTGGTTATCAAAAAAGAAAAAAGTGGGGGAATGGAATGGGAGTGGAACGAAAGGAAAGGAAAATGCTTGGAATTGGATTTCTTTCTTAGGCTTTTTTGTTTTTCGTTGTTTTGTCTGATAACCAGTCGAAATGAAAATTACAGGTTTTATTGCAGAATTATATTGTTGATTTGAGTTTTTGATGATTTGGTGTTGTATTCTTGTAATTTGGATTTAATGTTTCTTTGTGTTTTTGTTGATTATTAGCATTAATACTATGAATTATGAATTACTGGGTTGTGGTAGTTGTTGTCGTTGGGTGTGTGTGTTTGCCTAAAGGTTGTGAGTGGGGTTTGGAATTAGGGTCTGGTAATGTATAACAAATACTGTTTATCTTTCTGTTATTAGCACATAGAATTCTAATGCTTTTGAAATTTGAATACATGATCCTAACTCCAGACTGTTTTGAATCTCTCTCTCACTCTCTCTCTCTCTCTCTCTCTCACACATGTTACTTTGCGCCACAACATTTTTTCACAATATATTTCAATTTAGTTTCTCAGGAAGAGTTTCTATAGTTTTTAGTACACTCTTTCTTGGGCTATCTATGTTTTGGTTTAAAGGAATGCACTCTATTTTGGATTTTTTGTTTTCTTGTTCATTGTTTGGAGGAATGGCACAGGATGTAGCTTTTAGCTTTTAGCTTTTTTTATTTTTTTATTATGGATAATACAGTTACCCTTTGTTTTTTGAAAAGAAAAAAAAAAAAAAACACAAAACAAAACATTCTACTATTGCCAAATCAGCACCAAGAAGGATTGCATTCCACATTTCCACCATATGATAGGCCCCACATAGTTGAACAATTACACCGAAATTCATCTTGAATTGACAATTTTAACAATTTCATTTCAAACGATTCTTTCTAGTCTTCTGTCTTCAACTGTGTAAAATTTTATTGAAAATGGCTCAAAAACATGATTGCTAATTAGATTATCAAACTCATCTATTAGGCAGCTATTTGGTATAGTGGTTCTACTCAGTGGGACCCATCTGGCAGTGGATTCGAATCCTTTTAATCAGTGCTTATTTAGCAAGTTTTGTGGGTGAAATAAGATAATTTCAGAGCAATAAGTGGAGAACTGAAATGATAACTTTTTGGTGCATGGTGCACAGTGCATACCAATGGAGTTAATGTATGATGTTTTTCTTGCAGTGAAAGCCCTTAATGAAATTAAAGCATCGCTTGGATGGAGAGTGGTCTATGCATGGGTTGGGGATGATCCTTGTGGAGATGGTGATCTACCAGCTTGGTCTGGTGTCACGTGCACATCTCAAGGGGATTATAGAGTTGTGACAGAATTGTAAGCATAGTATCTATATCTATATCTCTATCTATCTATCTATCTATCTATATATATAGTAATGATCTAGTCCACATATGCTGATATAAGCTTATGTCCACATGATGTGGATTTTGATTTGATTTGATTTTTTAGTTCATTAATAGTATGTCAAAAACTTTTTTGTGTCAGATGGACATGTCAAACAACAAAGAGTTAATTTATTGCAATCCAGGACTAAATGCATGTAATGCTTCCCAAAGATGGTTGGGACTTTCCCTCCTCGCTTTCATTCAAAATCAATGCTATATTACTATATTTGGGATTCAACCAAAATAAGATTTTGTTGAGTCCTAGAGGGGACACTTGTTAACAATAAACTGAAATTTTTCAAAATTTTAATTAAAAATTAGGGCTTTTGTAAGAAACAAGGTTTTCAAAAAATTTTAGAGAACATTTGGTACTTACGAAAACAGTAAATTTCTTGGTGAGACCCAAATAATATATGTATATATGTTTTAAGGCTTGAGAATTAACCTTAGACTTTTATCCGTATTATGACTATTGTCAATTGCAGGGAAGTTTATGCAGTATCAATTGTTGGGCCTTTTCCTACTGCTATAACCAATTTGTTGGATTTGACAAGGCTGTAAGTTTCCTACTCCCTGAACTTGGAGAAGTATTTTTTTTCTTAATAGTTTATAATCTTTGTAATTCATTATTATGAATATTTTCCTGTTTGTGGGAGTGTATCCCTGAGTGGGTTTAATTCCATTACATATTGTTTGGAAATGTTTAGAAAGAAATGAAGCGGAAGTTGATGTAATATCATTTGCATGGTTTGATGTCTTAAACTTAATAAATATGATGTCTACTTGTACATACAGTTTACTGGCTTATCACTAACAGCTATAGATCCGTTAGCAATAGATGAAACTGGCAATTTTTAAGCAATATACCTCCAAAAAAGGTAAAAGCTATAACATGCAAATATAGTTCTTTAGCATTTGGTTGCTGTTTAAATTTATTCTACTGTATGGAAATAAGGAAGAGTTGTGAATTTCATAAGGAAAATTCTATGGTACCCAAGTGTACTTTTTTGGGTACCATACCCAAAGGTGATATCCAATAAAATTTGAACATTTGGCCATGTCTACCATGAAGTGTGACCGAGTTACTTTGATTTGTGGTCATTACTTTGACTTGTGGCCATCGTTAAGTGTGATTGTGTTACTTTGACTTATGGCCAGTGTCATCGTATTACTTTGACTTGTGGTCATGGTTACCATGAAGTGTGACCAATTGACCATGTTATTTTGATTTATGACCATGGTTACCATGAAGTGTAATCATGTTTACTTTGACATGTAACCATGGTTACTACGAAATGTGACTTTGTTACTTTTTGGGTCTGGTACCCAAAAAATACACTTGGGTACTCTAGTATTTCTTATTTCATAACCTTCTTGTGTTGCTTTTGTAAACTAAAGAAGGGTTCTCTTTCATCTGAGAAAAAAAACTGCAAATGCAAAGAAGATATTTTAGATGATTTGTTTAATTGATTTTATTGTTTGCAAAGAAAATTCTAATCTTTTAAAACTGTGCTATGTGGCAGGGATCTTCATAACAACAAGCTGACTGGGCCAATACCTCCCCAAATTGGACGGCTTAAACGGCTTAGAATATTGTACATTCCTTTGCTCTTGGAAATCTGTATTTTATTTTGAAGATTCCATGTCAACTCTCTCCTTAGTGCTTTTAATAATTTTTCTTTATAGTTGAGTCATTTTAAATGTGCTGTTGGACTTTGCTAATCCTATTAGTTATTATTTTCTTTAATTTTATTGGTCAGGAGTTTTTCTATGCTTTAACAATCAAGCATTGATGCGTGAGCATTGCATGTTAGGATGTTATGGTCAATTGATTTGGAGCAAGGCAATATGTTAACAAATTAAAGGTGGTATAAGCTGGTATTATTGGAAAAAAAAAAAAAAAAAGGAAAAGAAGGTGGTTCAACAAAATCTGTTCCTGGTACAATCTAGTATTTATCTTTTTGGCGGTTATCCCATTCACTCAAAATGGTAACCTTGTCCATCTGCATATGTGTGACCTTAATTGTAAGTGTTCCATAAGTACTGTCAGTGTTTTGCATGCATACATAATTTCATTCCATCCTGTATGAGTATCATTGAAAGACAGTTCCACAGGCATCATAATCATGGAACCTTTATCCCAATTGTGTCAGGATTGGCTGATTACAACATAACATTATTTAGTAAATGATCTTATGTTTTGTCTAATGAGCACTTTTCATGTTGCATAATAAGATTGATAGATAAATGAAATTTTATAAACAACTACTTCAATTTCCTCAATGATATCTTTTCATGAATGACATTGATATTTTTGTTAATCATTGATTTTGGTGTGTCTGTAGAAATTTGAGGTGGAATAAACTACAAGATGTCATTCCTCCTGAAATTTGTGAGCTAAAGAGTCTAACACATCTGTGAGTACTTTAAAATTCTCATAGGATATTTGATTACATTTTTACCCAATTGCCCCCCATCAGAATTTTTAACTGAAATTTCTGCAGGCACCTGAGCTTCAATAATTTCAAAGGGGAAATCCCGAAGGAGCTTGCTTATCTACCTGAGCTTCGCTATCTCTACCTTCACGAGAATCGTTTTATTGGGCGGATCCCACCAGAATTGGGGACCCTACAAAACCTTCGGCACTTGTAATATTTCATCTTCTCTTTGCAACATTTTTTTAGAGGAATAAATTGTTTGTATCTCTTTGTTTATCCTACTTATAACTCTGAGCACAGCTATTTTTTCAGCCCTTTCATTTATGTTGTTAACTGATAAAAATTTACCATATGTTCTCAGGGATGTTGGTAACAATCATTTGGTGGGTACAATTAGGGAATTAATTCGTCTTGAAGGAAGCTTTCCAGCTCTGCGCAATCTGTTAGTTAATTTTTGTTGAAACCACGTCATTTTCTTGATTTGTTTGCAAAATTGAATCTAGCAACCTGAGATATCTTCTTGTAATTCTGATATCTAGGTATCTGAATGATAACTATTTGACTGGAGGAGTTCCATCACAGCTTGCAAACTTGACAAATTTGGAAATTTTGTAAGTATTACTAATTTATGCAAGCTATACGCCTATACTCCAGGCTACCCTTTTGAGCTTCATTTATATTGGTTTATCATGGAATTTATAGATTGATTTCTGCTTCAATTATAGGTACCTATCCTACAACAAGATGTCTGGAACAATACCATCAGAACTTGCTCATATTCCTCGTTTGACATTACTGTGAGTTTCTTTGTCTGGAACATTGGAATCTAATTTAAATAGGGTTGGATTTGTTTCTTGCTAGATCTTTTGGCAATTCTGTCAACAATGATAATGGCCATTTTTGGGTTAGCATAGTGGAATTTGTTTGGGGGAAGTGGACTTGTTTTATACCTCTCTCTCTCTCTCTCTCATGTAAACATGTAGCATATTGTGACAATGGAAAATGCAGTGAAGTACACCCACACATGCTTGCGAACTAATATCTGCGCATTAACAAATATACTTGACCACAATGGTTTCAGGTACTTGGATCATAACCAATTTACAGGGAGGATACCGGATGCATTCTATAAGCATCCTTTCTTGAAAGAAATGTAAGTTACCTTCATCACTTAAAAAGTAAGAGGGCTCTATTAATTCTATTATGTGGATAAACAAATACCCCTTTTTAACCTGCGGTCTCTTGCAGGTACATTGAAAAAAACGGATTTCGATCGGGTGTTAAACCTATAGGGGTCCATGAGGTCCTTGAAATTTCTGACTCGGAATTCCTGTTTTAGCCCAAATGCCGGTCCTTAGTCTTTTTCTGTTTTTGATATATGCTAATATAGTTTATGGTTCATCTGCTTTTGGAAAATATAGAGCTAATTTCCTGTTTCTGTTTTTTCCCTCTTGTCTATGGAAATAGTAGGTAAGTTATCCATAGTTTCTAATGTAGCCAAATTGGTACTTATATTTGTAAATGTGGTTCGCTTATAATTAAATTTTTTTGGCATCGTATTTAGCCTCGTTCAAAGATTTGGTTTTTCTTCACGTTGCAAATTGAATCTTTTGAGTTTAGACGCCGAGTTGAAGCCCATAAATATGTTGTTGTTGATGTTATATCGGAATGATTTTGTGCACTAATGCTAACTTTAATTAAAGTCAGCATAATGCCTTTAACTAATTGTGAGACATATATTTCGAAAAACAAATACGTAGATTGGATACTTTTTTTATTCATGTCAAAAATCATAGTGTAATCCAACGGTCTGTTTTTTAAAAAAATGTTGTGAAATACTAAAATAAAATTTTTGTTTTCTGAAAATTTCTAATTCCAATTAGCTCCCTTGGTGCTACTTGGCTTCGAATGAACATACTTGTGTAATCCATGAAATTTGGCACAAAGTATATGATGCATCAAAAGAAGAAATTCAACTCTTTCTGCCAAGAAGGAATGCAAAATTAAAGATTAAATGAAACATTGAAATGCAAAAATGGATTCACTGCAAAACAGTTTACTTCTACAAGTAACAACAAATATAATAATAATTAACAAATAGTAATGGCATCTTCTTCTTCCCACAAGAAATAACAGTAGAAACTATAACTTACTGCAAATACAATGACTCAGAGCTTACAATTACAATAAACTTGCACTTGTGCAGTTATAATATACAACACAGTAAGGTTAAAGCTAGAGCAGTGTGTATAAAGAAGAATCATACACAAGCTGGAGCATCAAAGTTGGGGAACACTATGAACGCAATTGACAAAGGAGCAATAGATATTGGAGAATGCACATCGATATGGACTGGGACCAAACTTGGGATGTCTCCATCATCTGTTAGCTCTAATGGTGTGCCATTTAAGACCATGGTTTGGCTTCGGAGGTACCCATCTTTCGGAGTTAGATGGTACTCTTCTCTGAATAATGGTCCGTCCGATGCTTTGCTTCCAACCCATGAAACTGTTTTCTTGAGACCGTGCATGAAAGAAGTTTCTCTGTTAGCGGTTTTCTTTTCCACCCGCAATTTGTTGTTCATGGTGTTTTGAACATTGATCATGAAATGAGTCTGGTTGCTCAAATTGATTAGGAGCAAAGTTACACCTGCCTGTAACAATACAAAGGTAATAGTAAAAGTGAGATGAATATGGCTGTAGGAAATTAACAAGAACAACTATTAAGAAGCAAACAGGAAAGATGTAGAGTTGGGATTTCTAGATGTATAAGGGCTCGGCCTTAACTATCCCTCATTATTATTTTTTATTTTTTATTTAAAAAATTTATTCAAGTTTACTTTTTCCTTTCCTTGTGTTATTTTAAAATTTTTATTTTTTAATAATACATCCAAATTAATTTTCTTCAATTTCTTCAACATTTTTAACCATTCTTATGTATTAAGATACATACTATAATACTATAAATTTAATTACGATCAAACTGTCAAGATCATATTATCAAAATATATTTTATACAATTATAATTAATTAGATAAAATTTTATTGATAAGTCCCGCGCAATGCGCGGGTTTGTGCTTGTAGTTTAAATATACAACTCAACTCAACAAAGTGTTAATCCAAACTAATTGGGTTTGGCTACATTAATCATTTTTCAATTTCAGCTTTCTCTAGAGCCATATTCCCTATTAAATCCTTAGCAGTCATGTCTTTCCTCACCACGTCTAACCACATTATTTTTAGCCATTATCTTGCCCTTTTGGTGCCAGCCTTGAAGTGCAAGTCATATGCCTCGTTTAGGCACGGCCTTAGGAGCTTTGAGCTCATGCATTCTCTTAAGCCTCCCTTCCATGCATAAGCCAGTCACTGTCATCTCAAGAACTACTCCTAACTAGTCATAATATTTCTTTTGTTTTAAACAATTTTGGAATACAATCAAGAAAGATAAGAGGGCCTTACTCTTCCTTTCGAACAATGGGCATAATAGCGTAAAAATGATGAAGCGTCGCTATCAACCGCAAGAACACCTTTTCCCATAAGTCGATGCCATAAAAGTGCACTATTAAGAACCAAATATCCAACAGAAGCAAGAGTTGAGTATTAGTGAGTCTTGCAAGGGAAACATAGAAATTTCTATAATTTTTTTTCCCAATCAATAAGAACTTGATTGGAGAAATTATTTAGTTCTCTTGCCTGTAGTAATCAGGGTTTGGGACGAGTGATGTTTTGTTGAGAAGACCATAGTTCCCGCCAATTAAAGTCTGCCTGCAATATGCTTTAGTGTGGTACTTGGATGCCATTCCAAGCTGATCTAAGTACCTGAATTTCATATATAAATATGTGAGAAAAGTTAATCACACACAAAATAATGGCTCAATGAGATAATCCTCTTCTCCAAAAATGATGAAATCATTGAGACAACCAACATTACCAAAAGCTATTTACAAAAGTGTCAGACACAAGACGGCCTCCGCTGTTATAGGCTCCACCAGATTCTCCAACCCAAGCTGAAGCCCAAGGACCATGCGTTTGAATGGTTTGGTGAAGACTTTTGAATGTTTGTGATATCCTACTCAAGTAATTGGGATCCAATATCTTACTCACCAGGTTCGGATCAACACCTGAAATGGAAATTTTTGTGAAAAAAGTTTAATTGATGAAATATAATTTGGATAATATAACTAAATGAAATGTTCGAAAATCAAGTTATACAGGTATTTATAAAGAATATAATTCCTAGCATTACACCGCAATGCAATATGCATGTAATATTTTAAAAAAATATATCTTAAAGGAATCAACTATATTGTAAACAATACAACTAAAATAAATAGCTAAAGTTGTTAAAAACTTTCATTTATAAAGATTTATAGAGATTTAAAACTATGTAAAAACAATATTAAATTTATAAATATGAATTCAATATATTACATAATTTTCATAAGTAGCAAAATTCCATTTTTTTTTTTCTTTTTTGAAAATAACAGATTGAATGTAAATTATACCATATTCAGTTATTTGACAATCAAGTTATATAGGTATTTATAAGAAATTTTAATTTGATTTGAAAAAAAAAATATTTAAATTTGTGGTATTTTATGAAATCATACTTATTAATAGAATTTTAATTTAATTTAGAGTACCTTTATTGTAACTAATAAAAGGTAAATCTCTTTTCTCTCTCTCGATAAAATTTCTTCTTATTTATTTTTAAAAAAAATCTTCAAAACACTTAAAAAAGACCAAACTTTGTTGATAACTTGTTGAATTAGGAAATTAATTGAAAAAATGACTATTAAAAAAGGCAATTAAAGAGATTTTGGGTAATTAATATTGCAAGAGGGTAAAAGTGTCATTAACATTTAATGCGAGGGCATTTTAGTCAATCAAAAGTTTTTCCAACATTGGGACTTTTATAAGTAGTATAGATATAGATATAATATGGATCCTTTATTATTATTATTATTATTATTATTATTAATAAGGGATAACATGATTTTTTAACATAATTTTAAAGTCATCCATACATCAGAAATATAGGTTCTAAGTTTGCACCTGATAATTCAAATTTTTTATGCTATAATGAATCACAAGATCAATAATTAGTTAATAAAATAGATGGTTAAAAATCATTATGTCACATATTATTCTATATGGAGAGTATCATCAATGAGACCCATTGAATTGTGGATTATGATCCCCTTTCAGTGTTCATTATGGCTAACAGGCCCTTCATTAAAGATTTAAAGATGGCACCAATTGAACACAAGATGAGAAAAATCATGTAATGGGCTAAGAGCAACAAAGAGCAATGTGAGCACAATGAAAAGTGATTTGATGTAAGTTGAAAGCCTCACTAGGACAAGAGAAAGGCCAGAAGAATGTGAATCAAGGTATGAGAAAAGACATGATTGCGAATGATTTAAAGGTGAATTATATTAATTATTTAGGATCTTAACAGATTAACAACACTTACCCACCTGCACCCAGATTGTATATATGATGCGTCATAACATTGACTATGTTTGAACCCGAAACCTGAAGAAGCTTGCTAAACCACTCCTGCTCATAAAATCCTCCTGGTGCTACCAGTGAAGGTTTTGAGTCTGAGTCATTGTAAAGCTCATTGATGATAGCTTTGAGGTTGATTAAATCTTTCCCGTATTGTTCAGCACTAACACTTGCACCAACCCCAGATCCGCTCAACTCATTCCCTGTAAAGGCAAAGGTGAGAGAAAACATAATTACGAAAAACAAAGGGATCTGCTAATAAAACATACCAAATTCCCATGAATCTATCTTGTATCCCTTGGAATTTGTGTACTTGATGAAATTTTTAGTGTTAGTAGAGTCCCAATCTCCTCCCCAAACGCCCCTTTTGATCTGGTGCCTTCCATAGAGTGCATTCAATCCAAATGTCACAATTGCTCTGCAACCATAAGATTCATGTGGTAATTACATAACAAGCAAGCATTACCTCCTTCCCTCTCTAGCATGGGATATTTGTAGAATACAAAATTGAAAGTTTATCTTTATTTTAATAGAATAAAGAAATTAGGAAAATACAATCTGAATGATGGAGAAAAATGGGGTAAAGCTTGAAAAAATGTTAACCAGAAACAAGTAGAAAAATACATAATTTTAATTTTATTTTGTAAAGCACTGTCTGTGAGAATGTAAAAACACGCTACATTGAGAGATGGCACTGCTCAGTTGCAGCAGGTTTCTTAAAGAAAGTTCCTCAAGCCAAATGATAAGAGCATCCAATGGATGGTTTCACTCTTTATAGGTGTTGCAGTAATTTTTTCACCCTCCGAAAAGCGGAATATTAAACACTTTAAGCCATCAAAACTCAAGAAGAAACCTTCCAGGATAAAAAAAAATCGGAAACATTACCTAATTATTCACATGGGCATCCAACTATAGCTTTAAAAATTAATTTTTATGCATAATGCATTATAAAACCCAAAACCTACCATCAGCAGCGGTATTACTGTTTAAAATCAGATTTTTTAAAAAAAAAAAAAGATAATTAATTCTTGGTAATGGGATTAACTATGTACAGACCAAATTCTATGAAATTTATAAATAAGCAAGAAGTTGAATTGTGCAGACTCAAGATAAATAATTGATTAGAAAACAAATGGAAGTTCAAAAGTTAAATCTTACCCTGTCTGATGGAATAAGCGGTTAAGCTCATCCCACCTATTCATGTGTAAACATCCCTTTGAAAACCCAAACAAGCCATCATTCATCTTTCTAAATGGATGGCAAGGAGACCTCAAACTTCCTATATCATACAGCACTTGGTCTTGCAAGGAACCTCCAATTCTTATCCTCAAATTCTTGAAAGCTATCAAGCCACCAATATTGAAAGTTTAATATCATGTTGTAGATAAATATGTTCCAACAATATGCTAATCATGCTTTAAAGTCATGAGTACAACTATTTTTCTACATGATGCAAAATTATTGATCCGGAGTTACGAACCTTGGATTGCCTTGGCAAGAAAAGGATGAGATAAGTCCTGAGAATACCAAAACACACTGATCAATCTTTCTAATTGATTTCAATTTTTTATTTGGGGGACAAAAACTAAACAAAAATGTTTGCTTCAAATCTGCAGAAAGCTAATCAAATCCTAAAGAAAAACATTAGTTCTTCGAATCCTTACTAAATTTATCGCAGATGAATAACCCCATGGACATTGGTTGTAGTTACACTTATCATGAGGCCACCAATCAATAGTAGCACAAATAAAATTAGCATCAATTTCAGCAATTGTTGTAGTCCCATCGATTGCAATTGTTGCATCTGTAATTTCTTGAGCCAAAATTCCGGGCAGAGCAGTGAGGAGGAGAAAGAATGAGAGGTGGAACCCCATTGGAGGATTATTACACTAGCTTCACCACCAGCTAAACTCAATCAAACTAACTGCAACAAAAAGAAAAAAAAAATTGAATCAAAAGCAGAATAAAAAGCAGATCATACCATGTTTCTGAGAAGGAAAACAAAAATGATATAATAAGTTTTTTCAACACAACAAAAAGGAAGTTGTAGAATTTGACAAGGGTCATTTCCCCACTCAATTAGATGAGTTTTTCTTCACTTTTTTAAGCCTTTCAAGAATTATATGGTAATCAAAGCTAAAAATTTAGTTTAGATACTCAATCATCCATAAATCAAATGAACCCATTAAAGAACATAAGTTACACCAACCAGTTGTGAATTGATCCATTGGGTTTCAGATTTCGATTCAAGAACATAGGAATTTGAGATTGTAGCAGAAACTGTTCTTTTTCCCCTTATGATTTTAGTACTGGGTACTTAAAAAAGATCTAAGAACAGCAAATGAAATTTGGATTCAAAGAAAGAAAGCCAAAAAAAAGAAAAAAAAGAGAGAGGCTAAATTATTTAAGGGAACAAATGGACCAAAAAAACACCCTTTGTTACTACTCAGAGAAATGGATTTTGAGAATTTCAAGCCCGGTAAAACAATTCAGTCATTCAGAAGATGAAAAACCATGTCTGAAAACAGTGCAATTGCTACAGCTCATGGGAGTTCCTTTCCCATCTATGACAGATACCAGAAGTAAAAGCAACGCCATCTACATTATTGATTACCCACCATTTTTTTTTTAAACAAAACTTTATAAACCAGATCTCAAATTTCAAGAAAGAGCAACAACCATGAATGTAGCTTGTCTCTGAAAACACTATATAATCTTTAAAAAAGATCCCAAAAAAAAATTACTAGCCTCAAGATTTTCACCTACTACCAGTGTGCAGTATAAATATTAAATCAAATCTAAAGCTACCTAAACAACATTCAAAACAATTAAGAAGAACCCCAGTTGAAAACAAAACTCCAAACAGCGAAAACTCACCATTATTGACAAATGGTTAAGCTCAGTTCTGAAGCAAACATTTCTGAGAACAGACTAGAAAGCACGTGATCTTCTTTGAGCTAAAAGACTATAGCTTTACTCTCTGCGTCTTGGCGTTTATGACACTCATTAACTCATATAGGCATATAGCAATCAACGTACGACAAGATAAGCTTGTGGGGCTGAAATGGGTCGGCCTCAGATTTGTCGGGTTTGGATAAAAATTCCACTTTTACTTTTTGACCGAGGATTTCTCATTTTCTCATGAATCTCATGTACTCGATGTTTCACCGTTTTCTGGGATTAGGTGCCAGAAACATGTAAGTACCCTTCTAGAAGAGTGAAGATATAATTAAGGATATATCTTCAAATAGATATTATATTTTATAGAGACGGAAATATAATATAGGTGAGATGTGCGGCTTGACAGATGTTCTGCTCAGCATATGGTTATTGTAGTTTAAGATATACGTGGCAAAATATTTTGAAAACTAAATATTTAATTAATTTTTTTTATTCTTTTTATTTTTATAAATATAATGTATGCCAAAAATCATGATGGTTCAATGTCAACTTCTCAAAATATAAACTTTTAAAAATTATGATTGTTCAATTGTTAGAGTTCATCTCACTAATGTTTCTAAAAAATTAATGTTGGATTATTGCGATTTTTGGCACATATGAGTATATGACATGCATTATAAATATATTATCTAATCCAATGATAAATTTTTCAAAACATGTATCTCACTATTATCTATTAGTTTCATATTTATTTAAGCTAAAGTAAGCATGTGTTGGCATATCATTTCCATATATATATATATATATATATATAAAAGCAATCCCAATTTAGTCAGTATATACTTACATAACTTATATATATAAGCGTGAAGTCCATAAATAATTGTAGGATGCATATTTTAAAAAACTTACCGTTGAATTAGATACTGTACTTATGGATGTCATGCATGTCAAAAATCACGGTGATTCAATATCAAAATTTCAAAATATTGGAATGAAAAACTATGACCGTTGAAAACCGTCACAATTTTTTCCAGTTACATTTTTGAGAAACCGACCGTTGGATCACTATGATTTTTGGCATACATGACATGCATAAGTATAGTATCTAATCCAACTGTCAATTTTTAAAAATATGTGTTTCACAATTATCTACGAGCTTCATGCTTATAAAAGATTACATAAGAATATGCTTACCGGATCATTTCTTGTATATAAAAGATATTCCAAGTTGACAAAGTTGTGTAATGAGATTTGGCTTGGTTGGGAAGTGATGCCTTCACAAATTTCTTTCCTAGCACAGGTTTTCCTCTTGTTAAGAATGTTGTGGAGCTTTGTTTATTTGACAAGTAACTATGATTTCATATGTTTTTTATTTTTATACAATTTCAATCAATATTAATTGTTAAATCTCTCCTAACATGTGATTTTTCAAGATTGAGATACTCCCTAAATTGTACTCCCTCCGTCCTACAAAGATAGACATTCTTTCCTTTTTTAGTTGTTAAGAAGGCCTGCTTTTTACCAAAGTGAAAAGTAGAGCATCCAGATCATGACACATCACCCAAACATATCAAAGCCCAAGCGGAAGAGAATCTAGACTCCCTAAAATGATAGTCCATATTATATTTCTTTTAACTTTCCCATATTACCCTTTATTATTCTAAGAATTCTTTAACATGACATCAAATGCAACCGTAGAAAAAGGATAGTTTTAGAATTAAAAGATAAAAAATATCACAAATTAATACATTAATGACTTTTTTTAATATGCATGTTTTTTGGAAGATGCCTATTTTTATGGGAAAAAAAAAAGGTTCATAGTTTAAAATTTAAAAATATTTGATATAATAAATAAGGTTGATTTTATTGTGCAGGATTTAGTCTAGTGCGCGGAAGCTGGCCCAGAATACCTGTATTGAAAAAAAAAAAAGTTTGATCATACTTAATGCACCAATCCTCCAATCTCTATCAATGCTGTTGGGATGTCATGTCACATGTTTATGAAGTTTGATGGAAGAAATGGACTGTATGCAATTATTAATTTGAATTTTTTTTTTTTGACATGGCAACCGCAACGAAGACTAGAATAATCAATTGTAAGTGAGAGAAGAAAAACCCTTTTGTAGTAACTGTTGCTTTGATTTATTTATTTATTTTTAACCCTTTCACCACAAGAAATTTAAAACTCAGACTATAAATTCTCCTCTGGTAAAGAGTCTCTTTCAAGTTGAAAGAGAAAGATATTATTAGATGACAAGGACTAATCTTCTTTTAATGTTTAGACCGACAAGGTTTGTCTTGAAATTTAGCATGCAAAGTGTGGGTATTTGTAAAATTCCATGACTTTTAAGCATCATGGGTGCTCAATAATTTTACTTGTTTGGGTGCTCAATATTTTGCAATGAGAGATCGAGTTTCTCAAGGTTGGTGTTAGTAAGTTGAATAGCGTGACAAAAAAAGGGGTGGGGTGGAGGAACAGAAATGTTCATTTAAGAATCGGTCCTTAAATTAATTTAAGGTAATTTAGCCGGAGGTCCTAATGCATTAGAGGACTTTCATTCGAAAAATTCTCCAAAAGATTCTTTAATGTGAAAACTCCTTTTGCCATATTTTGAACAATGATATCCTTGCTTTTATTTTTCTTTATATTGCTCTTTACGTTTTTTTACTGGCAAATGACAGAAGCAGTGAGAAAGAGGAGAGAGAGGGGAGAGAGAGAGGTGGTGCGATCTGCTGCATAGAGGTTGGCGGCGGTGAGGATTGTCTTCTCCAATCTGCATCAATCAGCACCGAAGTGTGTATCTGCAGTATTTCTGCCATTTTCACTGTGCTAGAGGTAGTTCCGCCATTTTGAAAATTATTTTTAAAAAATTAAGACTTTTCGCAGAAACAAATCTTAATTAGGACATTAAGAAGACAAGAAATTTTAGGAGGACTTTTTGCATTAAACTTTTATAGAATAGGACCTCTCACCAATTTCCCCATAATTTAAGGATCACTTACCATCTTCTCACATAAGATATGTATTTTGGAAAAACCAAATTATATAATCTTCTTATGTATGTCATTTTTTTCAAAAATCACAGTAATTTGATAATTAGTTTTCAAATTACAGTTCATGAAACACTCTAATAGTATTTACCGTTGAATGCTGTGATAATAGTTTCATAGTCTGTATTTTGAAAATTGTTGGTTCGAATATATACTGTGATTTTTGGTAGACATGACATACATAAGAAGATTATCTAATCCAATGGTCGATTTTTCAAAATACATATTCTAATGGTGAGCAGTTCTTAAATTAAATTTAAGGACGGATCCTTAAATGGATAATTTCCCTAAAAGAAATACTTAAAATATTATTTGACTTTGTTTGAATTTCAGAAACAATGAAAGAAAGAAAAGAAAAATTCTGATTTTTTTGTACTTTTTTTTTCTACGGTATTTTGAGGCTTTTCCTTCTCTTTTCCATTTAGTTTTCCAAAGTCCAAATACAGGTTGAAAATTGCATTAGGCAGCCTAGAAGTAAAAGACAGCAAATGGAATGGGTTGTGCTTGGGCCCAGTAATTAGTTTGGGTTTTGCCATGGATTGGTTTTGGGCTATAATATGCAAGGGGTCTACTATCAGTTTAGCACTTTAGCCCAAGGAGTGGCCCATCTCAGCATCAATTTTCAGCTCTCTAGAAACCAAGGGAGAACCTGTTATCTCATCACTTTATCTGAACATCGCAAGCTATCAAAATTTTTGGAAGACTCAATCACAAATAGTCATTTAAGCATGATAGATTAACACACTGAATTAATAAATCTTGAAAATTTTACCTGCGGCACGTGTGTTGTAATATAATTGGGTGTCACCAAATTTTTGGTGCATAAAATTGTTGCCTAATTATAATCTCTCTCTCTCTCTCTCTCTCTCTCTCTCTCTAAAGTTATGAATCATTCTCATCCTTCTTGCATATTGTTAGGAGAAAAAAAAACCCAATATAATTCCCCCAAACTATATATATTACCAAGAAATGAACCATATGCACAATGCTCTTTTACATTTCACTTTCTTGACAGTGCAGAGAAAGGTAGATGGGAAAAAAATTTGCTCAATATTGTACATGTGGGATTTAAATTTAATTATATGTCACCCAATTTTTGACTTTAAGTGGTTTGTCGTATCGATGTGGTGCTAACCGAAAATGATTTCTCACTTAACCATTTCAATTAGGGTCATACACGAATTTGATATGCTCATGACTTGTGTTTTAGGCAAGAAGTTTGAAGAAAATGTTCAAGTTTTGGTGGATGGTTGGACCCAATTAAGGAAGTCTTACAACCTTGCATGAATTTTGGTAGCTGAGCTTCATCTGCCAAATGCATCTCTTTTTAATTGAATGGATCTAAGGCTACTCCCTTCTAGGCAATTTTGTACCATAGAAAAAAGCTTATATTATAAATTAATTTATAATGGTTTGTGCCATTCCAGTCTAAATGGGTTGGGTTATTTGGATAATTTATCTCACTATGTCCCATTGAAATGGGTTTGGATTTCATTAATTTTATCATATTTTGGCTTGAATTTTCACATAATTAGATTTACCCAATTTCATTTCTATTTCAACGAAGAGAATAGAATTCGGATGGATCCAGATCCTTGGGTTACGATGGGTAACCTCTTCTTTTTCTTAAACTTCCACGCCCTAAGGTTCCATTTGGATATCAAAAAGTACGAGGAAAAAAAAAAAAAAACTAACAAATATTTAATACTCATTTCTTAAGCAATTTTAGAAAATTTTATTTTCTTTCCCTAGATATTTTTGAGATCCAAATACAGAAAGAGTTCGCCGATGAAATCCTGTAGTATTGTTACAATTTTACAATTTTTTTTTTTTTGTTGTAAATTGTAGAAATTTACCCTCACTCGATTTTTTTTTTCCAATATTAATATATGTGTATCAATATATTTTAGTATTCGTGAATCTAAAACCTCTCTAAAAATATGAAGGAAAATGCTAAAATATGTTTAATATTCATTTCTTAAGCAGTTTTATAAATTTCCCTTCTCTTTCCCCGGATGTTTTCGAGATCCAAACAAAGAAAGAGTTCAAAGATACAATCCTAAGATTGTGTAGTATTGTTATAAGTTTGCAATTTTTTCATCAAATATATAAATTTACCTTTACTTGAAATTTTTTTGAATATTGATAAATATCTATCAATATACTTTAATATACTCGAATCTAAAATTTTTCACCTAAAAATGAGAATATATACTATTAAATTCAACATACCACTTATCATAATTTTGCTTAGTTGAATAACCAAACTTGTTAAAAAAAACTTTAAAAAAAATATCTGAAAGTTCTTGAGTTTAAAGCTGTATACCATTAAATTCAATTTATATCACGAGATTCTTGAGATTTTCAATTTTTTTCATCTATTTATTGTGCTAAAAAGATTATTGAACCTTGTGTAAAATACGCTTATATAACCAAATTTTTTTTTTTTTTGATGACAAGGGTGTCCGGGCCAGCTTACGCGCACCTTGACTAATCCCCCTGGTGACCGTAATACCCTACTAACCATGGACACCGGTTAAGACGCAAGGCAAATACCTTGGGTAGGTGGCCCAGGAGACTCGAAACGTGAACCTCGGACTTGGTACGCCGAAGCTCAACCATCTGAGCTACCTACTTGGGTTTATATAACCCAAAATTATAAATAAAAGTGGCCAACCTGAAATTCTAGGGACACATTCGTCATTAAAATCACAAGCCAAGGAGAAATCAGTAAACAGGCTTTCTCTTGACCATCTTCTTCATTCTCACTTTCTTCCCTCCTCTCTCTCTCTCTCTTTCCTTCTCCTCCAAACCTACCCCACAATCCAAAAACCCTAGGAAAACCTTTACCTCTTCAAAACACACGCACAAGATTCTCCTTCAAAACTCTTATACTCACTGCACGTATCACCCGCATTTCCTCAGAATTTTCATCTCCAAGGAAGTGTATGTGTATAGAGTCTGAGCTGTAAATTTCCGCAAAATGTAGAACCAATTCCTTGAAATTCATAGTCTACTCTTTTCCCCTAATTCTCCCATTTTCAAATGATTTATCGATGTTCAATTTTATGGCTTACCTAATTCAATTCCATTCCTTGTTATCTTGTATGATTGGGAAAGTTCTGCATTATTGTCTAAATTAAACAATTTTTTATACTTTTCTTTTGACCATTTAGGGTTTTTTAACGTTATAATTGTTTATTATGGATGGTAAAATCTGGGTTTTTGATTGAATTGTGATGGAGAACAGTGGGGAAGCAGTGGATGATCAGAGCTCGGGATGGTTCGAAGTGAAAAAGGTGTTCTTGCTTTGTCATCTCTTTAAGACCCATCTTTATGATTGTTAAAATCTGGTATTTATTGGCATATTTATGTTAATTCTCCGTTTAGTTGCTAAGAAAATGGAAGAAAAGGGGATAAAACAAACTTTTGGGTCTTATGGTTTCTGCTGTTTTTGTTTCAATAAAAAAAGGAAGGGAAACTCAACTTGACTAATCCATATATTTGGACAAGGCTCAGTTCAGTGGAGATTTTGATTTCTTGGGTCCTAAATAATTGACAATTTAAGATTAAAAGATTTTCTTTTACTAGCACATTTGGACCATTTGGTAGTTTATTGGGACTGACTAACACAATTGGATCATTTGGTAGTTTATTGGGACTTTGGGATTCATGCACTGCGGAGATGGGGTCCTTCCTCAGTCAGTCTGGGAAACACTTGGGTTTAGTTGTGATCATGCTGTAAATTTGTTCAATGTAAAGAAATGTGTATTGCATAGTTATTTGAAAAGGGAGTACAAATGATAGTACTTCAACTTCTTATTCCTTAGCTGACCCCATTTAACTGGGATCAAGTCTTAGTTGAGATGAGCTGAGTTATACTTCAATTTCTTACTCCATTAAGGGTGGGGACAATTTGACATAAATAAGCACTTGATGGTAACTTTTTTGGTGAAATGGTGAGAGGCAATAAAATTATTGCATCATGGAGTAAAGAATTTCTTTTTGCGTAGCATTGTTCTTTGAAGCTTTTAGAATGATTGAAAAAAAAAAAAAAAAAACCATAATCTCTTAGACCTGATATGACCAAATATAATTACTTGGTATTTGGACATTCAAGTGATGACCCTGAGTATGAGATGCTTCATTGCATCTGAAAATTTGAATGGCATGTTCTTTGGTAACTCTAGTTGGAAGCTTACTTCTTTGGAAATGAGGTCTTTTACAGTGAAGAGTACAGCTTAAGTGATCACAATGTAGACTTCTGTAGTCATTAAAGTGGTTGCTGCATATATGCCATCCTTTGTTTTACTGTGTCTAAACAGAATGTACTGTGACATGGCAAATAACACAATGGCACAATCTTTCTACTTTTTGTCAACTACATCCTTCTAATTGAAAATTATTTTATAACCGTCTAGTTTCCACCTTCTTAGCTGCTGCTGATTGCTGTTGCTATGAGTTAGTGTTGAACATGCACTGATAACAGATTTTGTTGCAGTCTCTAGTTTTTGTGTGTACTTTTGCAAGGAAGTGGAGAATATTTATTCTTTCTCTTGTGAGCCCCCCTAGCTTAAATGATAAACAATTAAGGATCCTTAGCTATCGGCCATTACTGAATTATTTCTTTTGTTTAGTGAATTTATTCTCCCAACTCTTATCTGAAGAGATGAGGTTCTCTCTGACCGTGATAGTACATTCTAGCTTACCCTGTATACTTTCTACCATCATCTTTAAGGTCCCTAGTGTGGCAGTTTAAAGGGAAAAAAATTATGGGTTGAGGTTTTGCAAATTAAAATTTTATTGTTTGCCCAACTCGCTAACATTCTAAATCAGTGATTACAACAGCGTGTTGGGAAGGGCTTCAAAATCTGAAATTGTGCGCCAGGTTAATTAAAAGAATGAAAAATGTTGCATATGAATAACGTTGGCTCACTTAGGCACTGGTGATTTCATCATCACTTAGTTAAGGCGGTGAAATTATAGAATTTTTTTTCAAATGAATTACAACCTGACAGGCACTGCAGGTTGATTTGTTCTCCCTCTCTCTCTCTCTCTCTCTCTCTCTCTCTCTCTCTCTCTCTCTATATATATATATATATATATATATATATATATATATATATATATATATATATGGTTTCTTTTGTATGCTGTACCTGCGCTGGTTCATGTTTTGCATGCCTTGGGAAAAAAACTGTTTTTGCTCCTGAGAATATGTGGTGGTATTATTTGACTTTATGTTTGATAACATTTGTTCTTCTATTGTTTCTCTATTTTTTCTTCCATTTACTTTATGATGCATTGGAGTAGGTATTTTTCTAGTGAACAAAAGTGTATTAGTTTTCGTTCTGTTTTATTATTTCATTTGTAGCTAGTAATTTTTCTTGTTATTATGACCCGACAATTGACCTTGTAATGGAGCTTATTAGCTTTGTTGTGAAGTGATTGACTTATCTAGTGTCAGTGGCATGCTCTCAGTCTTTTTGTTTTTCTATCTTTACTTCTTCTCCAGAAGCATAGAAATAGCTCAAAGTTCTCTCTACAAGGTTGGGTTGGGGGATTTTCAGGAAAACAAGCTTCTAAATTTCTGCGTAGTCAGCCCTCCCTGAATGAAAAAGGTGGAAATTCACATGGAAAGCGAGGATCCAATCTTCCAAAAGCAGGGAGAGATTTTGCACCACATGACCAGAGTTGTGTTACAGGTACTACTACTATGTCAAAAAAAGTTGAAACAGGTGTGCGTTACCATGATAAATGTGTTGTTAATCAAGATAATGAGTGCTCCAAGTCACCTTCATTGAGAGCCATTGACATTACAAATTCTACTAGTAGAGCTGGAGACATCGAAGAAGTTCCTCAAAAGGATAAGCCTGATGTGGTTCATAAAATCAAGTGGGGTGATCTAGAGGATGATGCTTTGGTACTGCACTGTGAAAACCCTGCTGGAGCTGAAATTAAGTTTGGCAATATTGACGATGATAATTTGATGGCCTGCAGGACGTCTGAGAAAGCTAATGATTTGGTTTCTTGTAATTTTTCCTCTACTGAACCCCAAAAGAACAAATTGGTGGAAACATCTGGAGATGCAGCTATTGTTCTTCATGAGATGCTTTCATTGTCTTGTAGGGACGAATCTTATAAAGAGAATTGTAAAGAGGTAAATGAGATATCTTCAAGAGATGCGGAAGTACCAATTGCGGCTGACAGAATGGTTAATCCAAATGATGATGTTTCAAATTGCAAGGAAATACACCATGAACGTGTCAAGCCGATTAATGATGACCCTCTAAGTTTTAGTTGTCCATCTGGTGAAGAGGTTGGGATGATGGTGAAACTTCAAGCACCTAATGCTATGACTGAGGTAGGTGATTTGGAAATTTCTGAAGGACCAGTTAGAAATGGAGGTTCAAGCACAGTGGTGATTTCCCAAGATTCTGAGTTACATCCTGAAAAGATTGGTCCAGAAACTCCAGGAGAATCAACCATGACAGCCTCTGTTGAAGAATGTGGGGCTCCGCCAGGTAGTACAACGACTGATGATGTGTCAAAGGCCCAGATTATGAGTGTCCTTGCAGAAGGTGACACAGGTGAAAGTAAAGAAAGGTTTAGGCAGCGGCTTTGGTGTTTTCTATTTGAGAATCTCAATAGGGCTGTGGACGAACTTTATCTACTTTGTGAACTAGAATGTGATTTGGAGCAGATGAAAGAGGCTATTCTTGTACTTGAAGAGGCTGCATCTGATTTTAAAGAACTAAATACTAGAGTGGAGGAATTTGAGAATGTGAAGAGGTCCTCTCCTCAATTATTGGATGGAATGCCAGTGACCTTGAAGACTGATCACCGCAGACCGCATGCTCTCTCATGGGAGGTAAGCATGCTAACCTGTTCTCCTTAGCTATGTGAAAAACTGGCTTCCAATGCTTGAAATTGACGTGAACTCATACTCTGAAAAGCAACACTAGCACATATATACACACACACACACACACGCAGACATATGGATCCTACACCGCACGTTAGTCGAAAAGTTTTTATCTTGGATAATGGGCACTTTTTAGCTTATTTATCTTCGTTGTGATTCGGATTCTTTTTGTTTCTCAAGTATCTGCTGTGAATATTTTGGAAGAAGTGAAAAAGAGAAAAAAAAGATTATTTTTATTATTTAAAATCTTGGAGACTATGCTGGCCTTTTTGCTATTTTGCGTTTGCATGGAGACGGAAGACAAGGCAGAAAATAAACATTGGCTTGTTATTGGTCAAAGTTAATATGGTAGCATGGAATTAAATATCGGATATATCAGCAATATATCCATATATCGGTGATGTCCGATATAAGATATGACTTGCATATCTTTATCACATTATATCGGTGGATATATCGAGATATATCGGATATATCGGCAATGTATAAGATATAATCGGATATATCAGGAACTTTCATGAATAAAAAAGCAAAATATCGCCAATATATCGACCATATCGAGAGATATATTGGCCATATTGGCGATATATCAGATACATCGGCCATATTGGCGATATATCTGATACATGTTCTTTATTTGATTACGACTTTTATGTCTATAATATCCATCATATCTTTGAATCGATATCGATATATCCATGTTTTGGGTCGATATATCCGTCGATACTGATATTTAATTCCTTGTATGGTAGCTAGAACTTAGAAGGGAATGGTTATTAATTGCATGACGGGCAGGCAGTGTTGCCTGTGCAGTACACAGTTGAGAAACAGGTGGCAAGTATATAGGTAATCCCTCACCTTTAGCAGACTCCTAACAAATAGAATACAATATTTCATCATTATGCGAGCATCTCTTCACATATGTTTTTGATTTTGTGTACCCATTTGTTGGTGAGGTGTGGTTCTGGACATTGGCAGGTATACAAGTATGACACAAAGATTTTCCATATAAATGTTATTTATGGAGTAATATATCAGATTCTTCTATTGATTCTTCATTGCACCTAGCTCTCTATTGTAAAAACTGTAGCCACTTATGCTGAGTGCAGGTACGGAGAATGACAACATCACCTCACAGAGCAGAAATACTATCTTCATCTCTTGAGGCTTTTAAGAAAATTCAACAAGAAAGGGCTAGCATGCATCCAACTAGTAGTTCGAGATCCTTGGGGCCTGAGTGTCCAAAGCACCATCATTTATTTGGTGATATTCAGAAGAAGTCACCTGGGGAAAATGATGTGACACCCAACGCTAAAGATTTGGTGATGAAGTCAAGAAAGCAGAGTGGAGGTTCAGATCTCACTCAGGGAATTTTGAGTGGAGAAAAGCGAAATGTTGAATCAGGCAGGTCCAGCAAAGTAAATTTAATACAAAATGGCCGTGTCCCTCTGCTGAACTCGTCCACTTCTGATCCTAATTCATCTAGGTTATCTCTCAGGGATGGTTCTGCTACTTCTGTTGCTGGAAAGAGCAAAAGAGAACAACTTGGATTTACATCTGAAATGGAAAAGCCGCTTCCTAAGAGAGATAAAATGTTGACGGAAAGTACTGCTGAGAAAAATCCCAAATTCATGGATCACCTGAAGAGGCAAATTCCTCTTTCTGAGAAAGATAAAGAAAAAAGAAATGCATCCTCATGGAATTCCATGGATGCATGGAAGGAGAAGAGGAACTGGGAGGACATACTTGCATCTCCATTCCGTGTTTCTTCTCGTGTTTCCCATTCGCCAGGCATGAGCAGGAAAAGTGCTGAGCGTGCTCGTATTTTGCATGATAAACTAATGTCTCCTGAGAAGAAGAAGAAGACTGCGTTGGATCTGAAAAAGGAAGCGGAAGAAAAGCATGCACGGGCTATGAGGATTAGAAGTGAGTTAGAGAATGAGAGAGTGCAAAAGCTTCAGCGTACGTCAGAAAAATTAAATCGTGTTAATGAGTGGCAGGCTGTTCGCAGTATGAAGTTGCGAGAGGGAATGTATGCTCGCCACCAACGTAGTGTATCTCGGCACGAAGCTTTTCTAGCTCAAGTTGTGAGAAGAGCCGGTGATGAAAGCAGTAAAGTTAACGAGGTTCGTTTCATTACTTCCTTGAATGAAGAGAATAAAAAGCTTATGCTGCGTCAGAAACTTCATGATTCAGAGTTGAGGAGAGCTGAGAAACTCCAAGTGATAAAATCTAAACAGAAAGAGGATATGGCAAGAGAGGAAGCTGTTTTGGAACGCAGGAAACTCATCGAAGCTGAAAAGTTGCAACGTCTTGCTGAGACACAGCGGAAAAAGGAAGAGGCTCAAGTGAGAAGGGAAGAGGAACGCAAAGCATCAAGTGCAGCAAGGGAGGCAAAGGCCATAGAGCAGCTTCGGAGAAAGGAGGTTAGGGCCAAAGCCCAGCAAGAGGAAGCTGAACTTCTCGCCCAGAAATTAGCCGAGAGACTTAGTGAAAGTGAACAACGTCGTAAGTTTTACCTGGAGCAGATAAGGGAGAGAGCTTCAATGGATTTCAGGGATCAATCTTCACCATTACTGCGTCGTTCTTTGAACAAGGAGAGTCAGGGTAGATCTCCCCAAACCAACAACAGTGAAGATTATCAAGCAAACATCTCAGGTCCAGGAGGTTCGACCCTTGCAACTGACAATGTTACATTGCAAAATTTTCTGAAACGAAGGATTAAAAGAATTCGGCAAAGACTTATGGCTCTGAAATATGAATTTCCCGAGCCTCCAGTTGGTAATGAAAATGCTGGTATTGGATATAGGACAGCTGTGGGAACTGCAAGAGCAAAAATTGGGAGGTGGCTTCAGGAACTTCAAAGACTTCGGCAAGCAAGAAAAGAAGGGGCTGCAAGTATAGGACTAATAACTGCTGAAATGATCAAGGTACCCATCTCATGACCAGTGTGTTTTAAAGTTAGGAGCTTTAAATTAAGTACTGGTGCAATTTTTTGTTAAATTTTTAGCTCGTAAAGCTCACATTTTGGTTGTGGTAGAAAGTTAAAAATATCATTTCATTTTCTCTAGCATACATATCATTTGATGGACCATATTGTAGCTGTGCTATTTGTGGCCTCTTCGGTGGATCTCTAAGGATGAAATTCAGAACTTCGCTCTATTTCACTTGGAATATAACTATCTACAAGGCCCCTGGTTTGTACATCCTTCTCTTTATTAACTGTTTTGCAAGGTTGACCATTTTACTCTAGCGGCATTTATGGCTTTCTTCACTATTGAGTGAAGAATTGAGAAAGGGGTTCCACTTTCTTTTAGCAGGCAACATTTGCTACCTTTATAGTTGTATACTGTTTTATGAATATAGTATGTTCTTGAATGTGCAGCTTTCATATTAGTACTCCTTGTTCAATGAGAATTGGAAAGTAATAAGTTACTTAAGGTCGCATTTTCTTTACCTTTTGTTTTATTAATGTTCTGCAAGCTACTCTATTGGTAGAACCTTGATGACAAGTTACAATCTTCTTGATGCATGTTGTCCTTTTTACTATTAGTGGTTGTCAAATCAATTTAATTGGAATTAGATCAACGGTGCAAAAACTTTACTCTCACTTTGGTGTTTTCTTTTTAGAAAAGTTGTATTAGTTTTTAATTTGTTGCTTCTTATCTTGTGAATTAGTTTTTGGAGGGAAAAGACCCCGAGCTGCATGCTTCTCGCCAAGCTGGTCTGCTTGATTTTATTGCATCTGCGCTGCCTGCTTCTCACATATCAAAACCTGAAGCTTGCCAGGTGACGATATACCTTCTAAGACTTCTGAGGGTGGTACTATCTGTGTCTACAAACAGGAGTTATTTTCTAGCACAGAATTTGTTGCCCCCAATCATACCCATGCTGTCAGCAGCTCTTGAGAATTATATCAAGATTGCAGCATCTATAAATGTCCTTGGTAGCTCCAGCATGTTATCAAGCAAAACAACAGTAGAAAATCTCGAATCAATCTCTGAAGTGCTGGATGGCTTCTTATGGACTGTTTCAACAATTATTGGTCATATAAGCTCTGATGAACGCCAACTTCAAATGCAGGATGGCTTGCTAGAGCTTGTGATTGCATATCAAGTTGTTCACCGACTTCGAGATCTTTTTGCTCTCTATGATAGGCCTCAGGTTGAAGGGTCGCCGTTTCCTTCATCTATTCTCTTAAGCATAAATCTTTTGATGGTTTTAACATCCAGACCCAGAGCCATATCTTCAATTGATTGGGAATCTTTTCCAATTGAATCAGTGACAGGAAAGGAAACTCAAGAAGCTAAGCTTGCAGAGACTGTAGATTTTGGATATTCCTCCATGAATAACTCCAGTGGAGATTATAGACCCCCCTTATCTGTACTGAATGGTAGCACAGTTTTACTTCTACCGGATGTGCCAGAGGATAGGCCATTAGATGAAACATGTATAACAAATAGAAATGCTAATTCAGGATCCGTAGACAAGGATTGTGAGAAGGAGCTGACTGATAATTCAGTTTTGAATAACATTAATACTAATGTAATAGATGCTACAGATGACACCCCTAAAACTGTTGATATTTCCAAGTCTATTACCTCTCAGAAGGATGAGAAGAGCTTCATGGATATTGGTGTGGAACAAAAGAATGAGAGCATATTGGGCTTGAAGCAACCGATGACATTTCTTCTTTCTGCCATATCTGAAACTGGTTTAGTCAGTCTCCCTTCCCTGCTGACAGCTGTGCTTTTGCAGGCTAACAATAGATTGTCTTCTGAACAGGTAACTTTGCTGCCTATGAAGTTAATGAATCAAATTTTACTGCCTCATGAGAAGTTTATTGTTGAATGTTCTGAGATTTTTACAGACCTTGCTTCTTAGACTCCTCTAAACTTCTCTTTTTTATTCAACTCATCTTCCCAGTTTGTGTCATGCACATGATAATGGAGTTAATTTATAATTCTGGATTTTTCTGCTGTAAAATTTTCTTTAATTTTGTATTTTTGGACCAAATTCTTGCCATGGGCAAATGTCTAGCACCTTGGATTTTGTATATATTCATGATTTGTCCAAATGCATCTTTAGTTATTTTTCACCATGAGTGTAGGATGTAATGGAAATGCTTCTGTTTCAGGCATCATATATCCTTCCTTCAAATTTTGAGGAAGTTGCAACTGGAGTGCTGAAGGTGTTGAACAACTTGGCTCTTATGGATATTACTCTAATGCAGAAAATGCTAGTAAGTTATTTTCATTTCACTTATCATGCTGGGTTTTTGGTTAGATAGCTTCAAACTCCTTGAATACAGCTTCATTTGATTTTTGTGATATATATGCTCATCTGTGATATGCATTTTTTGAGAAGTTCTGCACCAATTTAATACTTCTCCTGATTTGTTCACAGGCCAGGCCGGACTTGAAAATGGAATTTTTTCATTTGATGAGTTTCCTTCTTTCTCATTGCACTAGCAAGTGGAAAGTAGCTAGTGATCAGGTAATTCAGACATGCCACTGCATTTAGATGTGTTGACATATAACACACAGACGCTACTGGACTTGCTTGATGCATGGCCAACAGTGACATAAAATAGAAGAATTTCACCTTCAGACTATCACACAAGCATGTCCATAGATTTGTGTGAAACTATATATGATGGATCATTTTTCACATTAGAGATAAAGAAAATAACTCTAAGAGATGCATTAAATTTGAAACTAAGGTTTACTTTTTTAATTCATAGTTGTAGTAATCAATATAGTATTTACTTTATTTCCACCAAACGATGATGAAGGCGGCTCTATTTTTTTGCCCTTGCAAGTAGCAAAGGGAAGCTCTTGGTGCAGGTTTTTTTTTTTTTTTTGCATCCTTTCTTAATGTTTGTTTGACTGTAAATATGCCATATTAGATAATTTTTACTAGAAAGCATGACAGCTCTTTATGTAAAATGACTTAGGTTCCCTTTTCTATATGTCCTGTTATGGCACCTGCTATAAATTTTACTTCATACTGTGTTTATTGTCTAGAGCCATGCCAACTGTAATCTGCAACTGCTAATCATGGCACCTGCGAGTTTTGATATATTTCTCTCTCTCTCTCTCTCTCTCCAGTTTCAGGTCAATTAACTGGTAAGGTCTCTACAGCTTCCAGTTAAAAAAAAAAAAAAAATGCTTTAAGAGGCTCATGCCTCAAGCATGAAGTCTCTTGAGTCTTTAAACTATGGTTTTTGCTTATGTTATTATGTATTTTAAATGTTCTGTAAGGGAATTTAGTAAACTTTTTCACTCTATAAAACAAAACTGTGATCATGCATCTATTATTTCATCCAAGTCAATTTTTAATTTTATCATTTTTAGTTAATCACAAATAGCTGGAAGAAGGCTATTATGTGTGAGCATTTCAACAGGCCTTGGTAAAAGTTAATGTGCATTCTGTACTATGTTTCTCAGGTTGGTTTGCTTCTGCTTGAATCTTTATTGCTTCTTGGTTACTTTGCCTTGTTCCACCCTGGGAACCAAGCTGTCCTTCGATGGGGAAAGAGCCCTACCATTCTTCATAAGGTCAGTGAAGCTTTAACAAGAATCCTTTCATGGCTGAAAATATTATTGAGACAATCTAACTGTTGAGCTCGGGGAACAGGTATGCGATCTACCTTTTGTGTTTTTCAGTGACCCTGAACTGATGCCAGTCTTGGCTGGCACGCTAGTTGCTGCCTGCTTTGGGTGTGAGCAGAACAAGGGTGTGGTTCAGCAAGAACTTAGTACGGATATGCTTCTTTCCTTGCTAGGTTCTTGCAGGAATGGTTTGCCCACAGTTCGATCCAATCCAACCCTAGATAATCCCCCTACAGATGACTCTAGTGAATGCAATCAGTTGGGTCCTGAATCTAGAAAACTTCAAGTTGACGCTCCTTTGAGATCCAGCCGCTACAATGCAAGAAGCACTCGGGCTTCTTTGGGAAAGGGTGGTTCTTCGGGAAACACCACCAAAATTGGCAAGTTGCGAAACCAAAGAGATAGCAAAGCAACAAAAAGTTGTGAAGAATTGGCTATGAAGCACAACCTACTGGCTTCAGAAACTTCTACTTTAATGTTACACTCTAGATTCCCTGGTGGCTTTATTGATAGGGCAGAGCAGTTCTTTTCAGCAGGGATCACCAATGTGGGTAATGAAGTATTGGTTCAGCCATGACAGAACTCTCCTAATTCCCATTTGAAGTGATGACATTTACTTTGAAACACAAACTAAAGTGTTTCAAAATTGCAGTTGAATCTGTAAACAGGAAGTAACTTCATTCTCCAATCTTCAATTCTCCACAGGAATTCATTTGATGCCATATCAGATTGTCTTGACAAGTCAATGGCATTTGAAGAAACTATTTTCAACGACCAAGTTGTGGTACCTACCAGAGGGCTATTTCAATGAGGGCATAAGAGTATGTATTGATTATATGGCAATATTAACTGTTAAAAGTAACCATGCAATAACATTTGAATTCTTGTGGGAGGGTTGTTAATTAAATCCAGTTTTGTATACACAAATTGTGATAATCCTAGAATTTATCAAATTTTCTATGACAATCACTAAGTGTTCAAAGTCACACATTGGGTTTCCTCGTGCTGCTGTGTATGGGTGACATTGTTTCTGATTGTAACAAAAGCACTGTAACCTTATGCTTTGTAAGTAGAATCTAAATTGGTACCCGTCTTACAATCTAATCTCTCTCTCTCTCTCTCACACACACACACACTTCTTCATATATCTTTTGTATTTGGTTTTATCCTTTAAGAAAAATACTTTGTTCCTTAAATATATATAAAAAAAAGGCCATTTTTGGAGTGGTCCATCGAAGAACCATGCAGAATGTGGGATGCGGCTCATCTACATTCCTACTGTCTTTTAAAAATATAAAACTGTGATATCAGGTATTGCAGGTGAAGTTCTGCTCAATGTCAATTAATTTCAGATGCTGCATGAAACCAAATAATTTAAATAAGTCGACATGCTGATGCTAACTCGGTCAGATGCAGAGGAATTTCTTTTACTACCAGAGGCTTTCCTGGAGTACTCAACAACCCTTTTGACAGCCTTCGCTTCCAAGCTGACACAAATGATAAAATGCAGTTACAAAAAATATGCTACTGGGCATGGCAGAGCAAATCTAGATAAACCCGAAGATACCAACTACCAAGGAAGACCTTCGTCTACCCTCCTTCGATTGCAGTGGCAAAGGAATCCCTCTTTGAGAATTCCGGCAGGGTGGGTGTTGGGGTTTGAAACCAGTGGCAAGTTCTTATGAGTGGTGGTAGTGTATCATCTGCACAATTACTGATAAATAAAAAGATAAATGTTCATTTCCAACACAGAAGTAAAAATAACAAGAAACAATTCAAACAAAGGGGAAATTCTTGATTTGCGTAGATCATGTTAACAATGATCATGTCTGGCAGCATCAAATCTGTTCACTGACTCGAGACTTCAGGAATACAAATTACAAACTCAACCTAACATCACCTTGCATTTATGTTTTACTGTAAAATTTATGAAGTGTCTCAAATAGCACTTATACTCCTGGAAAGCATTCCAGGTCAGTTTTCCCAGGCATCTAATTAAAATAAAGTTTATCACTCGAACAAGTACCATTTAAAATAGCTGGGTATCAAGGCAACTAATGGTTGAAATACACATGTTCCTTCTTCACTTCAGTTACCAGTGCTTCTACCTCCGGAGTATGCACTTCCAGGAACCTTGATTAAAAGTTCATCCTCAACTGAGTTCTCTTGTATTTCCAAAAGTCCCTGGTCCTGGCATTAAATGGTGCAATCAGCAGTAATACCTTTAGAGTAACAGAAAATAACAAAATATAAACTTTGTACTTTAGAATGGGGGCAGAAAAGATCCATAACTGTACTGAAAAGGAAGTGAGGTTTTTATCACTGATGGGAGTACAAATCAAATCAAGAAGGGGACAAGACTGATATGGTTTAATTATTTAAAGAAAAAAAAATTGAACTATCAACTTTCCAACTCAGAGATCAAATTGTGAATTTCCGGGTTAAGTTAGATGATGATTCCCCATGCCATTTTTTGGAGCCTTTGGAAAGAGAGAAATAGGAGGATTTTTTTAGGGCGTAGCAGTGCCTGTTGTAAAGCTTAAATCTAATCTAGTTATAAAAAAAATTGGTTCGGAAAGGATTGGCAAGTTTTGGTAACCAAGATTCCTTTACTGATTTTTCGAACTCGCTTTCTTTGAAAATTATGTGCAGTTGCTTTGGCCCTTTTCTTTTTTCCTTTTTTTCAAATACAATTTTACTTGATCAACAAGATGAAAAAAATTCTTGATTCTTGCTCAAGCCTTTAAAGAATAAAATGTCATGCTCTTGATAAATTCAGCTCTAGTACTTTAAAACTCAAAAAGCTTGGCAGATTTACAGAGTATTCCTGACTCATCTCGAATCAGGCCAGTAAACAGGATAGGAAATTTGGCTAACAAAACCTGCAAGATGAGAAACACTGATAGCATTTGATCTGTGATTCATATTGAACATCTAAAATCCAATATATTTTACACCTTAAAAATAAGACTTACCACCAGAAAGCATATATCCATCAAACAATTCTGAGACTCAAACATTTGACCAATATTGGGTCATATAATTCCCTCATGTAATGGTCACGACAGTAAATCATTAAATATTTCGAACTCAACGAATCCATAAAATCAGCGGTCATATGCACTCAAGGCGCAGTAAGGTATTATTTACAAAACCTAAATATTCAATAAAGAGTAAACACATGACACCCTAATTTAGTGACATGTGGCACTGAAGGCCAACTATCTTCTCCTTCCATAAAAGATTATTTGGGCCCAAGGCCGCCCTCCTCCTATAGGAATTTATCAAGGTATGAGGCCTCTTCTTTAGTAGAAGTTTATTGAGCATTAGGGAAATAAGGCTACAAGGAAAGTTGACAGCTTTGGGCATATCCCTTACCCTTTATTTGCATCTTGATGGTTCACCATTTGCATATGCTGGTGGCAAAACACAAGGAGCCTATTTAGGGCTCGGTGCAGGCCAAGGCATTCAAACATACCACTCCAACCCCTTCAATTGGGATAGCTTGAGGGTCTTGGATTAGTGGATAAAAGCAAGGGCTAATTGAGCTAGTCAAGTAGCCTACTATAACGGATTTTTAGCCCACATCAGATGAGCATTGGGGAGGTCTTGGGCTTATAAAGCTAGTGTGGTACCTCCACCTAATGGACTAGTCTTTTGAGTTGAAGCCCAACCTGTGACAAATGGTATTGGAGCAAACTTGACCTTTAATTTGATGTCGCGCCAATAGGCCACACCAAGGGGTGTTCATGTAGGTTGGATGGTCCAAACACAACAAGGATGTTGCAAGTTCGGGTGGAGGGGAATGTTATGGATTCTTATCCCATATTGGATAGACACTGGAGAGGTCTTGAGCTTATAAAGTGAGTGCAGTACCTCCACCTAATGGACTAGTCTTTTGGGTTAGAGCCAGACTCGTGACACGTAACCTATGACCGGAATGGCTCACCTTTTACCTTGGTCACTACAAGAGGAACGAGATCTATATGGTCCTCCAAACACATGCCACGCATAGTGAGAGCTTATTGAATAGTTTCATTCATAGGCCTTCCAACTATAAAAGCCTGCGTATATTATGAGTGAGAAGGGCTCCTACTGGCTTAATGATTTAACCAAATGAATTTTGCCATACAGAGGCATTTTTATTCCCATAAAATGGCTATTCACGAGTCATTTACAAGGATGAGAAATTCTTGGGATTGATGCTTCCAAGATTAATATTATTCTCTCATTTGAGAACTCCCAAGGACTAAAGAGCATTCCCGTTCTTTGGATCCCCTATCCTACCACCACATCTTAGAAGTCTTCTCCACAATTGCCTTGCTCTCCCCTTTGTAGCACCATCTTGCTATATCATCAACTCGGACATTACAAGCTCAAATGGTTTTGCCTCCCTCACTCCCTAAAAGAACATACCTACCTACTACCCATCAATAGGTACTAAAATTGCATTTAAAACAACAAACCCAAGCTTTGTAACAACTACTCTCCTAAAAAGTAAGAGATCATAAAAACAATAGAAGATACCTTTTCTAGGACTAGTAGAAACAAAATATACCTTTGAATTAGCGTCATTCCCTTCCATGTTTTGACCATTTTTCAGGTTGCTCATGATGGCTTTAAGTTGCTTCTTAGCCTTGACCCTTGTTGAACGTCGTTCAGCACATTGTGCTGCAGTAACATCCAAATGACAAGCCACACAAAGGGTCCTCATGTTCTCAAGCCTGCATTCGCCTACAGAAAAAAGTATTTTAAGATATGACTTTAAAACTAAAGCTTAACTTAACTTGCTAATAAGGTGGAAAACTGAGTTGTGTTCCTGAGCCAAAAAAGGTCGCCTTCAATAATAATAATAATAATAATGACGTCAACAACAACAGTGAATTTTCAGTTAATTAATAGTTAAAAGTCAGCAAAGGAACTTGTCCATTATCATGGTCCAAAGTATAACGATACTATGATGGATCACCTGTTATGTATTGGTATTAGTTGGGTGTGATCTGAATTCATAGTCTGATGCCCAAATGAAAGAGCTCTTGGGAATTTCTTTCTTCAAGTGGACCAGGCTTTGTCCACTCCACACTCACGCTATCTAGTTCAAGCAAGAACCACCTTAACAGTGACTCAAAAAGCTTCACCCTATGCCTATTTTTTTTAAGGGAGCTCAGATGCAATATAGCTCACTGGTCATGTGACTTTACCGAAGATAACTATCCTCAGACAAGGTTTTTGGGTTTTCCAAACAGCCCCTAATATTGCAAATGAATTGTGTTAAGTATTGAACCGTACCTCAATGTATGGTGAAACATGTCACAAATACTGATAGAAAATGAATTGTCTTAAGCATTGAACTGTACGTATGTACCAAATACCAGTGTGTCATGAAATGTGTTTCAAATACCGATAGGTTTTGTATGCATAATTATATCCAGTGTGACAAATCAAGACACGAGATGCCTTATTTTTAACTAGTCGTAGTAGGATTCTAATATCCATAAAAAATTTAGAATAAATAACTAACCATTGGTTTCTTTAAGAGAATTAAAAATCACTTTTTCATATAACTTTTTTCTTCTTGAATCATCACATTGGTTGGATGATTGACTAATTGATAGTAAAGTTTATGATGGTGAAGATAAAGAAGTATCTTTATTACTATTATTGTTGTTGCTGCTGCTGCTGCAGTGAGTATCAGAGTATGTCACTTTTATGATAATGTTGTATATTAAATGTTTAACCCGATGGACCAGAGCAATAGTGCTTATGTTGAAAAGTTTGATCTTATTATCTGTGACACGAAGTATACTTTACCATTTTACTTTTTCTAATGTGTTTATTTCAGTAGGTTCTAATTTTAAAAATAACTATATTGAAATTTTTTAAGCATTGGTTTTGCATATCATAACATATCTACCAATACTAAAGCCCCATTTGGATTAGCTTTGCATAAAATCACTTTTGGAGCTCGAAATGCCACTTGATGTAAAGAGATGGGTTAATAATCATTTTTAGATGACTTGAAGGCTAATAGGATGGTTTGGCCAGAGATAGACCCCCTAACTTTTGACATAATCACTTCTAGTATGAAAATTTTAATTATGTGAAGAGATGGTTTGGATGTAATTTTAAAAAGATATGCAAAAATAAGTTTTTCAAAAGTGATTTTAGGCAAAGCTAATCCAAACAGGGCCTAATTCGTAACACCAAAAATGAGTTCTAATAAAGCCCACCAGCACAGTGACTGAGATTGATACTTAGAAACCATGTGTTGATTAGTTTATATCTAAAAGAAGTCAAGATGGACAAGCTGAAGTAGACATTGCAAGTCCAAACAAAAACTTGTGCAGCATCAATCAATTAGACAGACAGATCATTCTTCCAGGAAGAGCAGGTACTTGCAATTATTTCACCAAAAAAAGAAAAAGAAAAAGACAAAGAAAAGAAAAACGAACAACAAAAAAAGTTTCACCTCCCCCCCGGTAAACAGGAACAATGTGGTCTGCATGCCATGCATTGGCCTCGGTTGGGTCTTTAACAAGCTTGTCAAGCCTGTGAGAAGTCGAACAATAAAATTTTTAGGGTTTTGAACAACAATGCCAGCTGCAAAGTACCCATATCAGTGTATGGGTCTGAAACATCTCAATAAGTGCTCTAATCTGTGTTTAACCACAAAAAACCTATTCTTCACTAGGTTTTATGGAGTGACCAATTCATGACCATGGTCCATGTCCAATACAACTTTTTGTGAAGTAAGAGTGCCCTTGTTACATTGTAAATAAATACCAATTTTTCGGTAACAATGTGACTAACCATCACCCTCTATGTACATAGACACAACACAAACTTTATATTTTGCACAAAATATTGTACACTTCTGTGTCATTCTGCAGCAACTGAAAAGCTAATACCAGAGAGTAATCTGCTATGTTACTGTTGATCAGATAGACTTACAAGTTCTTCCGCCTTGCCATTTTTGGTGCCACTTTCTCAATATACTCCTGTCTCCTTGACATTGACAAAGGTTTTAGATGCCCCACTAGTTTATGGCAGTCCAATTGGCAATTTGTGCAAATGCCATGTTCTAATTGAAAAAGTTCCTGGAAATCTTGAGTACGTTACTCGTTTGTGCAATTACAGTATGTAACAAAAGACAAATATTGACTAAAGCACTTAAAATTTTTAACTAAAAGAGTTCCCATGCATGTGAAAAAAATCTATTCCAAGATCACAATAAATTCACTTAATTTTAGACATATATTTTGCATACTCTAACCTGACGGAGGGCTCGGTTACTGGTTCGCATTCGAAATTCTTCATAGCAACCAATATTACAGAAAAGATCCTCAAAATATTCAGGTTTCTTGGCATTGTTGCTCCTGAAAGTTGAGAAAAACAATTGAAGTCTACCACAAACTGCTGTAGCAAGAGATAATTCATCTGGATTTACCTGCATGGTGTTTGACAGAGTTTACAGAGTGGTTCATCTGTCAAGGTCCAACCCTGAGTGTATTCTTTCTCCTTTTTTCCGTAGCTGTGCCAAAGATGGACCTTCTTCCACACGGCATTTGATGGTAAAGAATGGCTTATCTCATATAATGGCGTACTGCGTCGCTTGCTTCCACCCTTTAGCAGTCCCTGTAATTAATAGTTATAAATTTGTCAGCCAAACCAAACTTTCATAAAACATCACTGGATAAAAATGATATCAATATTAAACAACTATATCCTCTATGTAGAAATCTTGATGATCAGGTTAATGGTGAACTGCACAGCGATATCCGCAGAAGAATCAAGGTTCAAGTTCATATTGACATACCCCATTATTGTGGTTAATGCTTTCATTCAAGTAGCACAACTCAACAGTCAAAGGAAGTTGCAAAGGCTTTCGAAGAAGTTTTTTTTGTTCAATGGGCCTTAGGTTGTTCCACTCATTGATGAATGCCACAATAGCATGTCTATATGCAGGGTTTTCCTTGACAAACTTGAAAGCTGTTCTCTCGTTATTGTTAGCATCAGGAGAATTCACTGACTCAATTTCCTCAGGTCTAAAATTCTCAAATAGTGGTCTGGGTCTCGAATCTGTCCCCGGAATGCAAGAATATAAGTGAATCCTTCCTGTATATTGGCTCACCTGCAAAGAGTATACAAAACATTTATGATTAAACTAGGCCCATCTGATTGCTTTCATTTGTTCAATTACCGGTGCAATTAATTAAAAGGGATTTATAGATTGTTCGGGCAACTGAACAACTTCAAAAATAGAGGTACCTCTATCTAGCAAAACATTTTACAATTACATTGCTATGAAAGGATTAAAAAAAAAAAAAAACAAAAATGTTGCAGTTCCAACCAATAGATTAAAGGTGTTTTTTCCCCAAGAGTAACAAGCCTTGCCCTTTCAAGACAAGTTACATTGCAGAATGCACAGTTTCAGAAGGATTAATGGTCATTTGCCAATAACAGTTGTATGCCACTCTAATGTTATTAGGACCTTTGCCCAATCAATTAAGGAAAATTCAACTCAATAAGTCATTATTTATCCCTGGTGCACAAAAAGGTGTAAACATTCCAACATGGACACAATACTTAACAAACCTAAAGTGGACGCCACAAGGCATTGCTAGGACCAAAGAGGGACCAATTAAAGTTATGAACGGAGTAGACTGCACTGCTTAAATAATCAGTTTCAATTGTGTCTGAATATGACAACCAGACAACATGATTGTAAAAGATTGAATTAATCTTGGGTCCGGTATGAGCCGAACCTGAGATCGAGATCAGCTTGAATCTCAGTTAAATTATGTCTCTTAAAGATTGTTTCAAGTTTGGCCCATCTGAAGCTTGTTCACAAGCCCATTAGAGTTTGTTTATAGTTCAACCATGTTCATAAACGTAATTGGCATGTTTGTTAGACTATTTGTGTCTAACCAAGCCTGTTTAGAGCATTTTCAAAGAGAACCCTAGAAAGGTTCCAATTAAATTCTAGAATTCTTCTGGTTTTTTCAATCATCAAAGTACCAAACCTTGGAACAAAATCTGTCTTGAACTCCAACTATGTTTCCTTTTGTTCATCCTTGAGGGAGGAGGGGGAAACCTTTTCTTTTAAACTTCATGTCATATATATGAGCTCACTTATGGGACATGTCCAAACCATGTGGGCTGTGTCTCGAACCTATGTCCGTGTCCAACACACAACCATGGTTCCTCCGGAAGAATGTTCATGCAAAATAGCCTTCTATTAATAACTTGAGACGCCTAAGAACTTTTCTTCCTTAAGACCGAGAGGGAGAAGCTAACATTCTTTTAGTCCCCGAATCCAGCCGGTGTAGAGTATGTGATGATGATATCTTTAAATGGTTTCTACTTTCTACCCAAAATTGTTGTTAAAATCGAATGGTTTATAATCCTTTTATTTCTTTGTGGGGTGGGGTGGGATGGAAGTATGGATAAGAACTTTAGAACCTTACCTCTTTATCAAAGATATGCCTAAGTCTACCCCAATCAGCTTGATCTCTTGACCACCTAACTAAGGTCACTAGAGAGGCAGAGAAGCCCTCTAGATACAAACCGAGCTAAAGCTGGTTGGTTAAGAATTACATTTCATATCCTAAAACTTAATAGAATCTTAAGCCAAACAATTTAAACCCAATGTCTAGTTCCCCTTCAGGTATTTACTTGGTCGATGGTGCATAGAAGAATTAATTCTAATGACTTGCTTAAGAGGAGGATGCATGATATGTATATTTTGCTTTAATGGTGTGTGATGAGTTGTAGAGATGGGGGGAGTGTTGATCATTTGTTTTGGCATTGCCCAATAGCTAGGACTTTATGGCATAAGTTGTTTCAACTTGTAGAGATGTGTTGTGTTGCTCCTTTATCTTCTTCAGATATGTTGGAAAATAGAGATCCGAGTGTTTGGGAATTCAAAGAGAGCTATTATTTTGTAAAGAGTTGGCTATTTTTTGGATTGTATGGTTAGAAAGGAGTGTTAGAATTTTTTTTTTTTTTTTAAAAGATCGATTGATTGGTGTTGAAGGGCTTTGGGATAGAGTTTGTGTTTTGGTTTCTTTTTGGACTTCTATGACTAAGGAGTTTAAGGAAATACCTTTGCCTGTTGTTAGAGGAAACTGGGTCTCAGCTTGTGGGTCATGACCAGATATGTTTCTTGTTTTCATTTTTCCGTTTTTATTTCTTGCTCCTTTGTAAGTAGGACATCTTGTCCTCACTCTTTTCTGTTCTCAATATAAGTGTTGCTTATGAAAAAATAAAAATAAAAATAAAAATCCCCTTCCATAAGAAGCAAACAATTTTACTCTTCAAGATTGGTAATAGAATTAAAATCTCAAATCCCATCAAATTATAGGACTTGAATAGAAAAGAAGTTCCAATGTTGAGCAATCCAATAAAAACAAATTTCTTCAATCATGTGATTTTGCACAATGTAGATGATATGACTATGGGCAAAATATAATTGATCTTCGATCATTAAAAGTATATATTTCAAGCAAAGTCAGAAAAAAAATGAAAGATTGATCAGTTTACAGCTTTACGACAATGACGGACCAACTGTGTGTCACGGACATGGATACAACATGACACTGCTGCATCAAAGAAAATCATGAAAAAGGTAGGACATGGACACAACGACATATTAAAAAAGGTATAATTATATAATGCATGACAAATATATAACCCTGATTAAATTATCTAAATTTCTATACAAACAGTTCCACCACTTGGAAGATGAAGCTCAACAGATAAACACATCATATACTATTCCTTCTCTCTTACACTATGTTTGGATTGAGAGAGTTGGAGAGAAGAGAAGAGAAGAGGAGAGAAACTTTTTAAGTTTCTCTCGTTTGGATTGAGAGAGTTGGAGAGAAAGGGGAGGAGGGGGAGAGAAAGGGGGGAGAAAGAGGGGAGAAAGAGGGCCCTTTTTTGTTCTCTCCAAATTGGGGAGAATTGGAGAGAAGAGAAGGGAAAGGAAATTTAAGAGGTGTGTTTTTACTTTTTTGCCCATGCTAGTTTAAGAGATGCTTTTATTTTGTTTTTATGTAAGTGAGGGCAAAATTGTAATTTACGCCTTAAAACCTTCTCTTCTCTTCTCTTATGAAGGTTATCCAAACAGGACGGAGAGAAAGTCATTTAACTTTCTCCCCTCTCTATCCAAACAAGGTGGAGAGAAAGTCATTTAAGTTTCTCTTCTCTTCTCTTCTCTTCTCTTAATGAGTTTCTCTTCTCTTCTCTCCAACTCTCTCAATCCAAACATAGCCTTAGTATAGTTTGAGGCATGCCAAGCACATGTTCCAATGTGTTGGAGAGTGTAATGTCCAACATAGAGTCCAACTTGGACACAACTCTTTTTTAGAAGTGTCCCTGCTACATAGCTTCAGGACGACAGCCTCCATTCACATTGGCAGAAGTTTTATCCCCCTTCATATTGGGATTTTTATTTTTTCTTTTCGATAAGTGAAACTACTAAGCACTGATGACAAATTAAAATGGTCGTAATTTACCAGCTGCCAACAAATGTAAACATAGGAAATCTGGTAACCAGGTTAATGAGGATTTAGAATCAATGTTATACCTCAAACCGCAAAGACTCTACCGGGTTTGAGCAACTTTCGTCAGCTTCTATTGGCTGAACAGGTCTAGCATAATCTATTTCTGTAATTCCAGGGTTGATTTCCAGTCCCTGCATTTTCAATCTAATAAGAAAAAAAAAAAGAGTAAAATAGTCATACCTGCTTGAAGGAACAACAATAAATCAAGTTAAACCTTTTCTTTGCTGCCCTCATCCAAACTACATGAAGAAATTCTACTAGGACTTCCAACTTTAATGTTAGAAGCATTTCTTTCTAATTCTCTATTTGAAACACAACCCTTCTCCATCTGTAAATCAGAAACTATATCAGCCTGTTCATCCAGCAAATTCAATCGTTCAGAGAACTGAAGAAGCATACTTATACCAAAAGAAATATGGCGAAAACACGAGACAAAACTTGAACCATATGATATAAGCAATAATTTATTTTTTTTAATGTAAAAGTTCTACCTTAAAACAAAGATCATCTGTTTGGGTTGAATTTCCGCTCGTTTCACACTGTTCTCCAAATTTATCAATAACCTTTTCCACTACTTCATTGTATGCTTCAACAGGTTGCATACCCTGAGCTAACCCAGCATATGTCAGTTTCATTAACTCTGCAGTGACTTCACCAGATGCTGCATTCTCTAAAATCCGATTTTCAACACTTTCATCTGTTTTTCTAGGTGTTTCTAAATAAGAAACATGTTCAATCTGCCAACCCAGAAAAATGAAGTTCAGCCTTATAAAATGAGAGAGAGAGAGAGAGAGCAGCCTTCGCAATGTAGTAACAGATATTTTATATTTCTAACTTAAAGATGAAAAAATAAATAGATATATAAAATAAAAAAAAGATATAATGACCATTACAGTCATAGTTATCGGAACCAGATTAGTCGGGTGACCAGTGGACTGGTGACATGGCTCATGTCAGTCTGGCTCAGTAGTTGAAGCATCAACTCAGATGACTCCACTGGATTCTGTGCAACTTGGACTAAACTCAGTCAAGCTCATCGCAAATCAGATTGAACACAAGTGGACTCCATGTAAGGACTCAGCCTAAGTTAAAAAAAATTATTCAATTCAAGGCCAATTTAAGATTTGAACCAAGAATTCACCATTCTTTGGACCACTTGCTGACATTCCATCCCCAGGTCCTTCATTTTGTTGAGGTAAAACATTCATCCTTTTTGCTTTTTGATCCTCAAGCTGATGATTTGAAAATTTCTGTTCATCTTCATATGGGTAAACATTCTATACTAAACACACGATCACCCATTTGGTTTATCAACTCGTTATCTTCAGCTAATCAATATTGCATTTCTTCTTTTTCATTGGTTTATGAACCTTATATTGTTTCTATTGTCATCTGTCAACCGTCAACCATGAGAGATCCTTTCTGCAAAGAAGAAATGAGAGCGCTGAAAATTTTGAATTTGTGCATCGCCCAAGTGGAAGGGTACCATAGGTGTACACAGTGGGATAGAGAGCTTAAGGGTCAGATCAAAGGTACACAATAAGGTTGGAAGCTACAGACTATACTCAGACTGATGGTACACAGAATCAACTACCCAAGGATGCCTGATCTAGCTACCATGATAAACTCTCATCATTATAGGCTTATCTGCTGCAGAAAACACATCATAAACTCTTATCATTATAGGTTTATCTGCTGCAGAAAACACATCGAGGCATCTATACTAGTGAGTCCTGATCTTATCAGCTATACCTCATTTTAACTAAAATCAGCTAAGAACATAAGCCCTTTGGCTCAAGGTCTTAGCTGATTTTAGTTAAAATGAGGTATCCCTCTTAAGAACATATTTCCTATACTAGTAGGATGTAAAGAATTTCTTTCTCCATGAAGACTTGAATGAAAAAGTATATGTGAATGTTTCTTCAGGATTTAAGTTGCCCAATTCTAAGGGAAAGATCTGAGAGTTAAGAAGATGGTATAGCATTTAAAGCATCCTCCAATGGTATGGTTCGTTTTTTTTTTTTAAATAAATGAACTAAATTTTATTGTAAAGAAGAAAGAAAAGGAAGAATTTCAAATTGCACACGCGCATACAAAGGGACTCCACATGAAGACAAGTGGTGAATAATGACTTCCTGAGATCCATGAACAGCACCCACAAAGAACTCAAAATGAAAGAGATTCAAGAACACAAAAAAGAATATTGGGTCCCCACAGCTTGAAGTGAGCTTTCACATAAAGGGGAAAAAAATTTCGAGGATGCCTTTCCTTTTTTTATTTTATATAAAATTCCAAAGATGGAAAAAAGTGATATCCTCCACAGGAGATTAGCCTTAAATCCACAAGTCTAAGCCAACTACTAACCAAGGAAAGGACATCTCTAGGTTCACCCACTAAAGACATACTCAATACTGAATCTCTGAAGGATGAGTTGATTTGACATCCAATTTACACAACACAACCAGCAGGCAAAGTCCAGTTTTTTATCTAAATGATCCACTATGAGGATCTTACCCAAACCCAGTAACCAACTTTAAACCCCCCCCCCCCCCCCCCCTGGGGCACCATGCGAAAACAGAAATCTTACATAAGGATTTCATTTTATATAGATAACATGATCTATTTTGCCAAGCAGGAACCCAAACAATAAAAATATGCTGAAAGAATAACAAGAGAATCCACCTCCAAACCTTCAAAATTACAACAGAAGATCAATGACCACTACCAGATGACCACGGATGATAAAGAACACAAGTGATTAGTTACAAAAGCATTCCACTTAGCTGCTGCCAGAAACAGATTTAACGACAATGATGAAGTCATGAAGGTATATTGCACCACCAAGGATCCATCCAAATTTCACCCAGGCCCCATTACTCACCACAAATATATATTTTTAATAATAATGAAGGGAAATCTATTGAAAAAATAAATTGAACATGTACAGTACATTTTAAACTCTGAAGAGGAAAAGAAACAAGTATTACACAACAATTCAACAAAACAGGAAATTGCAAGGCCCAATCATAAATGAACAGTTCAAACAATAAAACCAAAAAGTCGTTTAGCATAGAGGTCCAAAATGCCACACGACATGATAGATCACTCTAATTGACATCACAACTTTTGAGGAATGGATATTGTAACTTTTAAGAAAAAGAAATAATCATACTTATCATTTCATAATAAAATAATACACATATTTATAGCAGAAAATAGTCACCAGATCTATAACTAATTTTGCTATAAAATAGGAAAAAAACTAAATACAGCAGAAAACAAGGAAACTACCTAACGTAATCTGAAATACTAACTTCAGATTTTATTTAAAGAAAAAATCAACATCCTCACTACTTCCTAAAACTTCGACACCCCCTCAAGTTGGTGCATAGATATCAATCATGCCCAACTTGCTAACAAGAAGTTCGAAGTTAGGTATGAAAAATCCTTTTGTGAGGATATCGGCTTTTTGTTGCGTTGTTGGAACAAAGGGCATACAAATAGCTCCGCTGTCAATCTTCTCCTTTATAAAGTGCCTATCAATCTCCACATGCTTTGTACGATCATGTTGCACCGGATTCTGTGTAATGCTGATGGCGGCCTTGTTGTCGCAGTACAGTTTCATTGGCATGTTCACTGGTATCTTTAACTCTTCTAGTATTTGCTTTAACCACGACATCTCACAGACCCCATGAGCCATAGCACAATATTCTGCTTTGGCACTGCTTCTTGCAACCACATTATGTTTTTTACTCCACCATGTGACCAAGTTGCCCCATACATAAGTGCAATACCCTGAAGTAGATCTCCTGTGAGTAACTTAACCTACCCAATCTGCATTAGTATAGGAGTCAATGCTTTGCTGTGTAGTCTTCTAAAAGAGTAAACCTTTGCCTGGTATACCTTTTAAATATCTCAGGATTCGATTGGCTGCTTCAAGATGTTTCTCATAGGATGCATGCATGAACTGACTTACAATACTCATGGCAAATGCAATATCTGGCCGTGTATGTAATAAGTAAATCAGTTTCCCTACCAATTTATGAAACCGAGATGTATCAACAGGATCGCCTTCTTTGTCATTTCCAAGTTTCTGATTGGAATCAATTGGAGTGTCTGTTGGCCTACATCCACTCATCCCGGTCTCCTTAAGTAGATCAAGGACGTACTTCCGTTGTGAAACAACAATTCCCTTCCTTGACCGAGCTACCTCCGTCCCTAGAAAGTATCTTAGAGATCCCAAATCCTTGATCTCGAACTCTGATGCAAGAGACTTCTTCAGCCGGTTCATCTCGAGCAAATCATCCCCATTGAGGATTATATCATCTACATACACAATTAACACAGCTATCTTCCCAACCTGTGATTGTCTCACAAACATAGTATGATCAGCTTGTCCCTAAGTATAACCTCGGCTTTTAAAAAACTCATAAAACCTCTCGAACCAGGCCCTTGGTGACTGTTTCAGCACATATAAGGATTTTTTCAGTCTGCACATTTTCGAACCAAATCTCCCATCGAATCCTGGGGGTGCATCCATATATACCTCTTCCTCCAAGTCTCTATTGAGGAAGACATTTTTCACATCCAACTGCTGCAAGGGCCAATCAAGATTTGCTACAAGTGACACGAGCACTCTCACAGTATTTAACTTTGCTACAAGTGCAAAGGTTTCTAGGTAGTCAATGCCATAGGTCTGAGTAAATCCTTTGGCAACTAACCTAGCTTTATACCTTTCAAGCGATCCATCTGACTTGTATTTAACTGTGAACACCCATTTACAACCCACGCTTGTCTTCCCCCTAGGTAGTCAAGTCTCTATTGAGGAAGGCATTTTTCACATCCAACTACTGCAAGGGCAAATCAAGATTTGCTACAAGTGATAGGAGCACTCTCACAGTGTTTAACTTTACTACAAGTGCAAAGGTTTCTAGGTAGTCAATGCCATAGGTCTGAGTAAATTCTTTGGCAACTAACCTAGCTTTATACCTTTCAAGCGATCCATCTGACTTGTATTTAACTGTGAACACCCATTTACAACCCACGCTTGTCTTCCCTCTAGGCAAGTCCACCATCTCCCATGTCTGGTTCTTCTCAAGAGCTTTCATCTCCTCAAAACAAGCCTCCTTCCACTCGGGAACCTTTAGAGCATCCTGCACACTTTTAGGAATCTCCATACAAGAAACTTGTGAGGTAAAAGCACGGAAATTGGGTGAGAGATTTTCATACGACACATAGTTGGACAAAGGGTGTTTGGTACAAAACCTTACACCTTTTCGGACAACAATGGGAATATTTGAATCAGTGGACTCACTAGACTCGAACCTAGGACTCGTGGACTTAGGACCAAGACCTGAAGTAGATGGGACTGATTGTGTAGGGTTAGAGAGAGTATTACCTGGAGGGTTTAAGGACTCATGGCGATGTGGAAGATCAGCCGACTCTTTTCCTTGAGTTGTATTCCTTCTCGAGTAGACAATATCAAAGGGTATTATCCCTGTGTTCTTGGTGCTTGTTTTTTCCTAGTTTGATTCATTGGATTCATGATTTTCATGTGATGGCTGTTACACGGTTTTGGGTAGAACTCAACCTCAAAAGCTAGCTCAAGA
>JAESVK010001089.1:2943625-2956126 GCA_017140935.1 Hamamelis virginiana
CCAAAAAAAAAAAAAAAAAAAAAACAGGGTACAACAGCAGAGAAGAAGAAGAAGAAGAGGTACCAAAAATAGAAGAGAGAAGAAGAAGAAGAAGAGGTACCGGCAGCAGCAGAGAAGTAACATCAAGTCATCAACCAAAAAAAAAAAAACAGGGTACTGGCAGCAGCAGAGAAGAAGAAGAAGAAGAGAAGCAGACAAGCAACAGCAGCAACAACCAAAAAAAATAGAAGAGAGAAGAAGAACCAGCAAAAAATAAAAAAAAACCAGAAGGAGGAGGAGGAGCTTGCCTTCTGGTTTAGAGGGAGGGACTGCCGAGGAAGAGGACTGCCGAGGAAGATGTTTAGGGTTTCTTCTTTCTTCTCTCTTCTTTTCCTCTTTTTCTTTCTTCTATTTTTTTTTTCTCTTTATTTTTTTGGCTGGAAGGGCCTGAGTTCACGTAGGCGCTCTTTTTTGCGCCTTGCGCCTGGAAAAAAAAGCCCAAAAGGCGCGCTTTTTTGGGGCTTCTCGGACCTCGCCTCGCCTAGCCTGAAGCCAGGCCCCTGACCTACGCCCGCCTGAGCCTTGCGCCTAGGCGCGCCTGAGGCGCGCTTTTCACAACTATGTACTTAGGCGATGTGGGACTTCGCTTCACAATGGCATTAAGGATGGGCCTGCATTTTCATTATTTAAAGAACCCGATTCACAAAAAACCGGTACAATAATGTTTGGGTTTTCAACTGGATTCTCAATTTCGGGTAAGGGTGCAGGGACACATTAGGGAACACATCTTCGAGTTGAAAATATTCCAAATGATCCAAATCTTCAATTTTCCTCCCCCCAGAAGATGAGTATTGAAAAACAATTTTTATTCGAAAAATGTTACATCCATGGTGACAAACATTTTTTTAGTAACTGGGTAAAACATTTGTATCCGTTTTTATTAGAGGCGTATCCAACAAAAACACATTTTCGAGCACGGGGTTCAAGTTTTCCTCGGGTATGATCATGAATGTGAAAAAAAGCAGTACACCGAAATATCTTTAGAGGTAACTTTGATGAAAGCCTATTAGTAGGATAAAACTTATGGAAAAAAATCTAAATGAGTTTCAAAGTTTAAAACCTTACTAGGCATTCGGTTTATAAGATAGGTTGCAGTAAGAATAGCCTCTCCCCAAAGATATTTAGGTACCTTAGGTGTGAAAAGCAATGCCCAAGCTACTTCTAATAGATGTTTGTTTTTCCTTTCAGCTACTCCGTTCTGTTGAGGAGTGTCATTGCAAGAGCTTTGATGAACAATTCCTGTATCTAAGAAAAAACTTCCCAAAACTTTGTTAAAGTACTCTTTGCCATTATCACTTCTAAATATTTGAATCGTTTCATGAAATTGGTTTTGTACCATGGTGTAAAAAATTTTAAAGACCGTTTTCACATCAGATTTTTCCTTCATTAAATAAACCCAAGTTAACTGAGTATGATCATCAATAAATGTAACAAACCATTTTTTTCCAGAATTTGTAGACACCCTACTAGGTCCCCAAACATCACTGTGGATCATTGTAAATGGCTTAGACACTTTGTAAGGTTGGGGAGAAAAGGAATGACAATGGTGTTTAGCAAATTGACAAATCTCACATTCAAACAAAGATGGACTTTTATTTATGAAAAGAGTTGGAAACAAATGCTTTAAATAAAACTTGGATGGCCAAGTCTATAATGCCATAACATTATTTCACTATCCTTAAAATCAGAAACAGAATTAAAACAAGTACTAATGTATTGTCTACTCGAGTTGGGTCCATCATCAAAAAAATAGAGTCCAGCATACTCCCTAACACTGTCAATCGTCCTCCCCGAATTCAAATCCTAAAATTCACAAAATGATGGAAAAAAATTAACACGACATTTGTGATCAATGGTGATTTTGCTAATGGACAACAAATTGCAATAAACATTTGGAACATAAAGAACGTTATGAAGAATTAAGGAAGGAGAGAGTTGAACAGATCCTGTTTTAGCTATGGTAGAAAGGGAACCATCTGCAATTTTGACCTTTTTATTGCCTGCACAAGGACTATAGGAAGAAAAAAAAATTAAGCAACCTGTCATGTGATCGGTCGCTCCAGAATCGATGATCCAAGGATTTACAGAATTTGGTAAGACACTAAGGTAGGCAGAAATGAAGGAGTTACCTTTTTGAGCTAAAAAACAAGATGAATTTACAGATGGTTTTGGAGATTGAAAAAGTTTGTATAAATGCTCTAACTGCTCCTTTGTGAACAGGACCGTTTCTAAGTTGACTTGATGCTCTTGAGAATCCTCAATTGTAGCCTGCAATGCACGTCCTTCTCCACTATTTTTCTTTTCTTCTTCCAGTTCGGTGGTTTACCGTGAAGCTTCCAGCAGGTATCCTTTGTGTGCCATGGTTTTCTACAGTGTTCGCACCATGGCTTCTTCCTTTTGTCACCCTAGGAATCCAACCCTCTCGACACAAGAGCCGAGCCCTCTGGTTCATGATTTAGACTAGGCTCTGGTTTTCGCAGCATTATCCTTTGCCGGGACTCCTCACGATGGACTTTAGAAAATATCTCATAGATTGAGGGCAACGGTCTCCAGCCAAGAATTCTCCCTCTCACTTCGTCCAAGTTGTAATTTAGACCAACAAGAAACATAAAGACACGATCGTTCTCTTCCCTCTTTTTGTAACGAGCACAATCATTAGGATTTTCCCAATCATCATCATAGCACCGATCCAATTCCTACCATAAAGTTACCATTTCATTGTAATAAATGGTAACTTCACGATCACCTTGTTTTGACTGCCAGAGTCGTGTCTTCAAGTCGAAAATCTGTGATGAATTCTCCATATCAGAATAGCAATCTCGCACAGCCTCCCAAACTTCCTTGGCTGTCGGTAAAAACAAGTAAGGCTTCCCAATCGCTGGTTCCATAGAATTGATGAGCCACACAATGACAAGTGAATTCTCGGATCGCCATTTTTTTAAGGTTGGGTCAGTCGCTGCAGGTTGTGTTACTTCGCCTGTCAAATGCCCCAATTTTCCTCGTCCATCGATCGCCAATTTCACCGATTGCGCCCATTCAAGATAATTTTTCCCATCAAGTTTGTGAACCGTGAGCTGCAGATTAGAAATCGGGGAGAAAGACTCGCCAGATGATGTTGACACCGTCGATTGAGTAATCTCGAAGGAATCTGCAGAGGAAGCAGGGTTTCTTGTCGCATCATCATCGCCATCTTCATCATGGAAAATCAGATCGAGAGCACGAGGCTCTGATACCATGTAACTTTTAAGAAAAAAGAAATAATCATACTTATCATTTCATAATAAAATAATATACATATTTATAGCAGAAATTAGTCACCAGATCTGTAACTAATTTTGCTATAAAATAGGAAAAAACTAAATACAGCAGAAAACAGGGAAACTGCGTAACGTAATCTGAAATACTAACTTCAGATTTTATTTAAAGAAAAAATCAACATCCTAAGTACTTCCTAAAACTTCGACAGATATTTTCAAATCCTTCCTAATGGACGAACAAACTTCAAGCAAAATCAACCTCCACGGCATTTTAAATCTCTTACTCTAGATACTCATGTACCAAGCACCAATGAAATCCCCAAGCAAACAAAATAAGTGCCCCAACTGTTACATGCAAATTCATGAAGAAGAAAAATACGGTTAATAAACTTCAGGGCTACCATTGCACGGACACATCTATTAAGCGAGTTTCATCTTCAAATATAATATGATCTACTGTCAGAATCTTATCCCAAAATGGCCACCTAGAAACGAAGAGCCTCCACCCACAATGCCTTTACTAGAAATTCCTCACCAACCAATCCAGGAACAAAGTGCAAAAAAAAAAAAAGAATAAAAAAAAAAAAGATTTCATAAAAAAATGTCTGATTCTCTTGAACCCTAAGCTCACTATCCAGACTTCCCCAACTTATCCTCACTTCATGTAATAAAGCAAACATCAGATTCGAGTCAATCTCACTTCTTGAAAACCCCAAACCCATTGAGATTTGAAAAAAGGGCACATGCAGAATTCTCATCATACTAAAGATCCTTTCAAAATCTAACCAAATGCCCACTACCTACCTCCCCCCCCCCCCCCCCAAAAAAAATAAAATAAAATACAATAAAATAAAATAAACTGCCTTGTGCTTCGCAATGGACCTGGATCCATTATTGATCCAGGTTGGATGGTGATCTATGTTGACCAATCCAATGTGATTAAGTGTATGGCACAACTACATTAAAAAGTAACAATCAATAGAGAATTAAAAGATCTAAGCTGATTTTAGAGAGAACAAAAATACAGAAATACAAATAGAACTCCATGTGGACAATTGCAAAACAAATTTTTAAAAACTGATAGTTGGATTAGAGACATTTATTATGTATGTCAGACATGCTAAAAATCACAATAATTCTACTGTCAGTTTATTTTTATTTTTTTTCAAAAAACTGGCTGTGAAAAAATCATGTTATTTTGAAGAACAAAATAATAACAGTTTTTCACAGTATCAATTTTTTGAAAAATTGACTATTGGATCACCATGATTATTACTAAAAAAATGAATGAGAAACATAGGATTATTGCTCAAAAACCTTTGTCTTTTAGCAATCAAGTCAAGACAAACAAATTATCACCCTTGGATTCTCTCAACCTCTTATGTGGCAGCATCTACACTGCTGATCACTAGGTGTTGATCTCCTAGTGATCAACAGCAGATCCTATTCCCTTCGTGATACCCATCCACAGGTAGCAACTAGGAGGGCCTATCACCACATCTATGGAGAAATAGAAATGCGTAAAATGCAATGTTTCGATGGCATCCATTTTCTACCAGTATAGTTCTCATCAAAGAAACCTGTAGCTGTGTAGGATACTAAAGTAGAGCTTAGGTAAAGCAAAAAGGGAGAGAGAGAGAGAGAGATGGGAAAAATGCCACTGGTTTTCAATTCCAATCATAGGGTGGGATTGGATTAGAAGTCAGTATAATGAATTCTAGAGTTTGGATTAATCTGATAAGCATTTCTAAAAGGGATTTCCAAGGATCCGGATACTTCATTTTCGTTTATTAAAGCTGTAAATGCTGTACCTTTTTTTTTCTTTCTCGATCACCCATAAGTGTAGTAGTTTAACAAAGTAAAGAGGTTCATAAAAACTGTAACCCGTATTTAACTCCTAAACAGATAAAGTGATAAACCAGCAGAACTAGCAAGCCCTATCCCAATTGTTTGGCACTGGCTTTATCTGTACTATAATGCAAAGGTAACAAGAGGCATGGTGTGCTCACATTTTTTTGCCAAAAGAACATTGACCATTATTCAAAAGGATATGTTCACAAAAATAAAATGATATATGCATGTAATTTCTACACCATCCAGTACTTTTATGACTACCCTGTTCCATTTCTCTCTCTAACCTTTATGAATCACTTTTTAAAATTCAAAACTTTATACTCAACCTTTAAAAAAAAAAAATTCTTTAACTATTATCCTTTTTCTTTGCAGAGTCTAGTGGATCAAAGTATGATCCATCAAGGTTAAAATTATTTTACAACCAGCTCCCAACTTGATGTCAAATTCCAAATTCCTAGGAGGCAATTGGGAGCAGGCAAAGGAGCTTCTCAAGAACCTCAGCCAAGATCAGTTGGTGGATAGGCAAAGCTACCACATTAGTTACATACTTACATAGTTTGCTGTTTGTATTCAATGCAACAAAGGAGTGACAGGATCTCATTACCTTAATAAAAGTGTATGTAATGGAACTACAGTAGGCTCAATTATAAAGAATAATTTTAAGCTGCATGGATTGTGTTGGGGTCTTGGAAATGGAGTAGGAATTAGATTAAAAATTAAAAAAGGGGGAAAAAGATTACCTCTATCGATTGTATTGCATCATACTTTCCATTCGTCGTAGATGAAACACGGTGAAGACTCTTGTTCAGATTTTGCCAATGGGACTCATCCAGAGTATCCTGCCATATGATGAAACCATAATTGTGAATCTTCATATTATATATGCTGACGGAATTTCAGAAAAGTTTTATAAAAGAAAATCGAGCACCTTTGCACAGAAGATGTATATGTTAACTGCATTGGTTTGCCCCCGTCTATGAGCTCTATCCTCAGCCTTCAAAATAAGTCAAATGCAAGGTAGATGCACAAAAAAAGTCATTAAGATGAAACCACAATAAAAACCTCTCATAACAGATAAAGTTAAGAATTAATATACAAACACATGTGAGGGAAAAAGACAATGAGAAACGGTCAACTCCATCAAATTAGAGGAACATTTTAGTATAATATTCAGAAGTTCAGGTGACAGAAAATTGCACATAAAACACATTGTACTAAAGATTCTAATTATTATCAATCATTATCCATGTTTTCAACTTGCAAGCGATGGCCAGATTCCATTCAAATTTCGCAAAGGTATTGATTCTAAGCAACCCTAATTTTTGTGCAAAAGAAGCAAGTTAATTTAGAACTCAACTAGTTGATTTGGAGATGCGCATTGGTGACTTCCACAGGGTTCGTTCTGGAGGTAGAAAACAAGAGGATATTTTATAACCTGGTGACCTAATTCAGTTTGAGTAAGAATTTTCCTTTGACTTCCATGCACTGTGAAATTTTACACATTCCAATCTCCTAGTCCTTTGGTGCCAAGATGAACTCTACCCTTGTTAAGTTTCCAACCTAAAAGCCTAAGCTTGTAGGTGGAGGGCCCAATACATGTACATGAAGCTATAGCAAGCCTTTTATTTAGGCGATGTGAGATAGAGTGGATTCTATTCTACTACAACCTCCTATGTGGCCACGAAAATTTACACAAACAGGTCTTTATTGCGGATATATATATTGGAATTCAACTTTCCAGAACCCTGCACACACTTAAAGTCATTTTTTTGAAAGTCAAAAAATATTAGGACTATGCAATTAAAATAAACAAATGGCCCCAAAATAATAGCAGATCTAAGGACTAGTTAACTCTAATTAAATCAAACACCTTTTCATTTATGATTAAAAATGTTATATACTGAATTTTGCAAATAAAAATATCCGATTATAGGAAAAAAAAAAAAAAACAATAAACACACACACACACACACATATATATATAAAATATTTTGGACTAGCGAATCCTCCTCATTGCTCTGGGCTTCGGTTGAATTGAGCAACCATGAAAATTCAATTAAGTTTTTAAAGAAGCCTATAGCCAGCATGTCATATTAAGTATTACACCAACAAAATGAGGTTTATTATCTTCTTAAAAATTGCCTACACTATTGTGCATATAAAATCTTGGCAATTCCTTATCCCATCTTCTTGAAGTCAGCTAGCTACATGAATCAATTTTTACCAGTTTGTTGCATACATAAACCATCTCAGCAAACTCCCTTATTTTCTACTGGATTTATGCTAATGCTTTCAGTAAAAGCATTTGTTATCATTCTATTATTTCTTGATTTCCACTTATCCATCGATACCCTCATTTCAGTTATGCTCATTTTATGAACAAGTAGTTTCTTGACTGCCAGCATTCTAAGCCAAAGAATATGGCCGACTTCAAAGTTCAAAGCTACTGTATAATTCTCCCTTTAATTTGGTAACTAATGCGTGTTATACATATATTCATAATAAATTCATATAACTCTCTTTACTTGTACTAAAAGGATACAACATCAATTCCAACACAAGGGTAACTACAAGACTACAAGAAATTTGGCAGCTAATCATCCAATTGGAGAAATTGGAAGCTGATCAAGCTATTGTACGCAAGATTGGAACAAGTCACAGCAAATACAACTTGCTGAAGCCAGATATTCAAAATAAATAAATAAATAAATTTGATGTATGTAACCCTTTTTTAACCCCAACAAACCCACTTGGAATATCCAGTAACAAATTGCAAATCTAAGACCAGAGGAAGCATATGATCAATTGAACCTATATTATTGATGAAATGAGTTAAGATCAGATAATTTTGAAAACGTTTTAAGATTAAATAGACCTGAAGCATCGTTGATGGGGACTGAGGCAGCTCCAAGAACACAACATTTTGTGCTATTGAAAGATCAACTCCAACACCTCCAGCAGTTATACCAATTATTGCAATTTTGACCTGAAGAACGAGAAAAGGTAATAACTAATGTATTAGCATAAACCAAACAGTGACATCCAGCGTACTCAAAACATAATTGTCATCTGATCTGGCACCTCTCACCCATGGGAAAATAACAGGAAACATTCTTTTTGTTCATTTTTCCAAATAAATTAAATTGTGCTTTCGAGTGGATGATTATTTTCCCCGATACATATTTACCTCCAAAATAATCAAAACATTCTTTTTGTTCCTTTAGTCCTTTAGGCCACATGGAAGTCACTATATCAAAAGGAAAGAATAGCTTGTGCCAGGAGCACCATTAAGATACAACCAAAGCATGAGCATACGTTTGGTATGCTTGATATGATATACACAGTTTGATCTTTCCAAAATAATTTAAGTTCATAAAAAACTTAGCATCTCGTATATTAATGAATGCAAACCACCCCCCCCCCCCCCCCCCAAAAAAAAAAAAAAAAAGAACAAAGGAAATATTTTAGTAATGAAAGCAAAATGAAGAAGCAAACAAAAATATGATACGAGCCTCAGCTGATGATTGGAACGACGATACAGCTAACTGCCTATCTCTGGCAAGCGTGTTTCCATCAATGCGGACAAAGCCAATCCCTTTCTCAGATATGAACTCCTGAGTAATTCAAAATGGAAAACTTTACATTGGGAGTAACAACCAAATGTTAATTGAACTCTAACACAAACATTTAAGCCATTCAGATGCCAAGAAGAATATGACAGTTCAATAATGCTGTCCAAAAATGCTAGAAAATTTCTCATCAACAGTGGAATGTTTGAATGGTAATTTATTCATTAAGAAAAAAAGGAAACTGTGTGAATAGAGGGGCACTGATCAAGCTTTAGAACCAAAATAAACCCAAATTAATCACAATGACAGAAGTGAGATACAATTAGAAAAATTAAGATAGTTTTGAAGAGTTCATTTATTGCATTTTAAAATTTTTATTTATTTTTCCATTTCTGATATAAGTAATTTCTACCACTGTTACTTGGTAAATGGTTACATCATCATCACCATCATCATCATCAAAAAGAGCTACTGGTACAAGTTAAAGATGCACGTAACTGCTTAGTTGGACATATTGTAAACATAAAAGATGGAGGATACAGTCATTGGGGCCTGATCTCAAAAAATTCTCCAGGTTTTTTTAAGGTTTTGTAACATGTACTTCTCTCAGACATTACTTTGGATGGAAGCAATATTCTTTCAGTCCTATTGCATAAATATTGCAATTTAAGGAAAACCCAGAGAACTTAACCAAAAATTTGGCCAGCCATCAGATTTTTAGCAGAAATAAAATTTTCACTTCAGATTCCTTTTTCGAAAATCAAAGGAAAATTGCAAAAATTTCAAGTTTTCTTGGTTCTTTCAGGTGGAAAAAAAAATCCATGATTATTTCCACTTCTAGTTAGTTAGAAAGCCATATGGGAAGAAAAATTCAATATTTAGCCAAGGGTTTGAGCCATGCTCCTAAGTATTCATCCATGGAACAATAATAGTCATTGATCAGATAATTATAGCCCTTTCTCAATAAAGAGATAATCTTGGGTTCAATTTAGTGTACAGGATGCACCATTAAGGATTGCTCACCTGTACTCCATTGAGAACCTTATGGTGATGAGCGAAAATTATCATTTTATGAGAATTGGGGTTCATATCTAAATTTTCCACACCGTCTGACTCTGCAACGATTGGATGAATGGAAAGCCACTCACGAAACCCAGAGAGCTTTGCAATACCAAGTTCTTGATAGGAGAGCTTCATTGACGATTTGCGACAACCAATACTATCTGAAAACAGTGGAAACAAGAAGTGAGTTAAAGTGCATAGAAATGTGATCTAAGCATGACTTTTTTACCCATCAATCAGTAGCCAGTTCCTGAACACCAGACTACAAACAACTTATTTTAACTAAGAAGAACATTAAAGCTATTATTACATTGGATACTGTTGTGTCTATATTTTTAAGCTTTAAGATATTAAAACATGAATAATTTAAATCATATCCAGAAACTTTATGCCAGAAAGTTTATGGGCAGTTCATGACAATCTAAAGACATGTGTGTGTTTGGGTGTGTGTGTGAATGAGAGAGAGAGAGAGAGAGAGAGAACCGCAATTGTGTATGAGTTTTTGTCAAGTGATAACCATCCTTACACATCAACCAGGTCCCGTAGAAATCGAGTGCATGTGTTCATAAAAGGTGCATCTTCACGACCTCATTGTGCATTAAACAGCTTATAAGTGTTGTCTCAAACTTCTTCAATATATATTGTAAAAATTGTATTCTATGTTGGAATAACTTTGCTGAAATTCAAAAGTGTATATTCATAAGCAGCATGGAGCAATCGCTTAATATCTCAATTCAACAAAACCTTATCCCAACCATTTAGCATTAGCTAAACTTGTTATACAAGTCCTTCACTATTATACCATATATGGAGCTACATCTAGTGTCAATCTCTTTAGATATTGAGAGAAAAAGTGTATATTCACAAGCATCATAAAGCAATCTTTTTAGATCTCAACTCAACAAAGCCTTATCCCAATTCTTTGGGATTAGCTTACTTGGCCTTACAATTCCATCACTAATATGCTCTATATGAAGCCACCTCCAACGTAACTGTACAGATATTGAAAGAAAATGGTAGTTGGTAGAAACTGAAACAGAAAAATAAATAAATAAATAAAAGAATTGAAAACTGAACAATTTGAATCCTGGATGTGCAATTTTTTTAAAAATAAGAAGCATCCAGTTTGAATGCATTGTTACATCCACCAATACAACTAAATCCTTTTCTACATTATAATGCATTGTAGCTAACTAGCTATATAACATCAGCAAGTCCAAACAATCAATAAATTAGTAATTATGACGATTGGCAAACTTGACAATTAACTAAACAAAGCCAACTCCCAATTATTTGGGGTTATTAAATGACAGCAAGGGGGAAAAGTATATTATAATATTACTTCACTATCTTAAAAAACTAAATTCCAGTTCATGAATCACATTTGATAAATATGTACCCTATGACATAAGTGGCATAACTTATGAAGACAGCATTACAGGATAGCTTAAAAATGAATTTAGATGCAGACAAATATATGTGTGCGCACGCTAGATGGCATAAAAAAAAAAAAAAAAAACACATACTGCCACCCGGTTCATCTAAAGACTCTGAAGGCAAGTCTTCAGTGACGTTTTTTTCAGAAGCATTAGAGTCCACCACCTCAGTGGCAGCCATTGCTGAAACAATATCTGATCTCTTCAACAACAATCTTATAATTTGCCGACGTTTGGGTGGTAATTGCACCAGCACATGCTCCTTCAAACGTCTTATCTATAATAGACAAACAAGCAGTTGAGGATTAGTCAACCTTTCAAAAGGAAGCAATTGCAATAATCAGAAAATTATAAGATGATCAAATCAATGATGAATTGACCACTTAGTGGGTAAAATTAACAGCACAACCCGAAAACTGTTCCTACCATTACAATATTCAGCTGCACCAAGTCTCTCGAGAACTGGATTAAAAAATGACTATGCACTACCTATGGAGTATGTGAGAATATATTCTAAGTTCATAGAACACATCTAAGACAAATAATGAAAGTTGATTGAGTTATTAATTAGGACCAACAATTCAAAAAAAAAAAAAAAAAAAAAACCAAGAAGAAGAAGAGGAAGAAAAATGGTCTTGCAAGTATATAATGGAAGTAACTTCTGCAGCAGTCACAACCTTATCCCTATTCATGCCCGTAAAATAGTTAGAATGGCAGTATAACAGTGACTGCCTTTTTTACTACTTTGACAGTTTGATGACACTTTTCCATATTCTATTAGTTAATTATAATATTTAGATGTTTGATTTAATAGGAAACAATTGATAATTATGAAATAAAGATTTTTTTGCATTATTAGCATCCTAAAATATTAGTAAAAGTACTAATATGAACATCAAAACGAGACAAAGGTTAATACTGGCCATTACTATACTGATGGTGTTTTCAAATATAATATAAAATTTAATGGCCTAACACTACTTAAATGCTACCTTGGAGGCTAAAGCCAAGACCATGGTAGTGATAAACTATTTTCCTTACAAAATTATTTAGAACAAAACCCATAACATAATGTACTGATGAAAGTCAGCATCACATTAAGCATCTAGAGAACAACAGCACACCATAACAGTTTGCTTAAGTAACACGTTCAACTCCTCCAAGCGGGTGCCTTTTGAGAAATCCTGCAACAATAACACCATGAAATGTCTTAAGATTATCAATTTGTCACAATAAAACCATACGATAAGATGGTGTTGATAGAAGGCATGGAACTCTATCCTA
>JAESVK010001089.1:2960788-2984301 GCA_017140935.1 Hamamelis virginiana
GCCCAACTCCCCAATCATGAGCACCGAGCTGGATTGCGAGCTCCGTAGTCTTGCCCTCAACTGAGGTAAGCGTAAAGCTTTAGAGTGCGGTACCATAAGCATTCTAGAGGAAGACCGAGGATGTTTGTGAATCCCAACCTCCACCACCAAGGCAAGCATCCATGTAATGGGCATCCACCCTAAGGTAGGCATCCTTGTCGAGATAGGGGAACCTCAACAAGGGCAAGTAGAGGACACTACAAAGCGAATCATCTACTTGTGTGCTTGACGCATCTCTGGAAACCAAGTCGTGTCCTATTTCGAACTTGAGCAACAAGCTACAGGGTCGCATCCCCAATGTAACCACCCAACCGAGCCCACATCTTATCATAGGTTTCCGTGCCAATGGCTTGCTTAGGGACAAAAGCAACGGGAATATGTGTCGACCTTTCTCAACAAATGTCGCTTCATAGATGGTGACACATATCTTACCACAATTCAACACGTGCTAACTTGCCATTAGTGACACATGCCAACTTTTGCTTGTCCACATCACCCTTCCCTATTCCGTACTATGAATAAATACCACAAAGATGTTTAGCATTCTATTATTCCAATGAACCCAAAGAAGTGTTGCTATATTATTTTAGGCAAGCTGTGGATTAAAGAAAAGAAGAGGAACATATGACTCTAAAAGGAATGCTTGTTTTCTTAAAAAGATGGACAGAAATTTGGATTAGAACGAAAATTACCCAAGCACATTTTTATAACTAGTGAAGTAACATAATCTAAGTCTCAAGTAACAACATAGAGATCTAAAGAAGTTCATCAAAGCAACCATAAAGAAGAGGCCAAACACAATAAAAATCATGATAACGATAGGATATATATTAAGGAAGTGACTCAAATATCAAAAGAGGAAATTGAAGGTCCTAAGTCAAAAGTTATTTATTTGCCAATAGATTTTTCATTGAATAGTGGGATACAACCTATTGATTCAAGGGATAACTGGTCAAAAGCCCTCCATCTATGTTGCACCTTGGATACAGTCCATCTAAAGTTTATTTAACTCATAAGGTCCTTGAGTTTCAAAAGTTTGTTGGTTTAAGTCCACAAATCTTTTAAAATGACAAATTTACCCTCATATGTCAAATCCCCACCCTTATTGACCTTCTCATTTACTTCCTATTCCATCACATCCAAATCTCTCCTCATCACCCCCTCCCTGGCTCCCTCTCCACAACCATCTCTCTACAGTTTTCTCTCCAAAGCCTCATCTCTCTCTTTGCAAAACCTTGGTCCATAACAATGGTGGGACAGGGCACAAACCTAGGATCAAGCAGAAGCTACTGGTACTTGTTGATGCTGAAGGAAATGGAGTATGATTGAGGGGATGATCCACGCCTACGATTGGCCGTGGGAATGAATTGAAATGACACTGTCAAGGAAGGCTTGTTGAGAAGTTCTGTCAACGTTGACGGCGGGGTCAATCTGATGGTGACAGAGTAGTTATTGGAGATGATGATTTTGCTGCGGGGGAGGAAGGTGACAGCATGCTAGAGGTCAAGCATGTCGCCGTGGAACTTATTGGGCTGAGCATCAACAAGAACTTTCTGCAGAGAAGTGGAGTAGTTATTGGATCTGCAACGGATCTGTACAAGATGAGAAAAACAAGATGAAACTGTGTCTTTCAATAGTTTACGAGGGATTCATGATAACGACCAAGCATCACCAATTGGTTCTGTGTTGGATTCGGATTCGTAATTAGAGTCTCTTGGATTTGCTAAATCCTGCTAAAACTTAAATGGCAGATACTGTCCTCGAATTCTATGACCACTTCATCTGGTTGTTTTGAATCTGGAATTTTGTAAAATTCGAAGAATTATAAATAATACAAATATTGCCATAAATAAGGGCAGTGGCATTTACTACCGACCTTCAACTCTGTCTCTAATATTCCCAGGAGCCAATATTCCTTTTGAACAAGGAGCTTTTCTTTTTTTAATGGTTTTGTTTATTCTCTACAACACTGAAATGGAAGAGAGATCTGTTTAGGCTGTTTTGAATAAAGTGGATTTGAGCTGAAGAAATAGAAGAGAAGAAAAGAATTCAGTATTTATGTCAACAGTGAAATCTCTGTTTTTGGAGTGTATTTTTTGTGAAATTAATAATAATTAATTATTCTATCCTTTTATCTTCATCAATTCCTTTAATATTTAATCTTTTATTTTATTAATGTGAAATTAATTTGATAATCAATTTCATGAAATTTCACTGTGAAGGGTATTTTTGTCCAAAAATTACATCAGGGAACTTAGGCATTAAAGAGCTCCCTCCAATTTGGAGTAAGCTGCACAGATCCAGCATGGTAATATTCAATTTCTCGGATTGAAATGCTCTGAATTTTTTAAAAATATTTCAATGAAATTAAAAATATCTCATTTAAGAAACAGATTTTACTGAGGTAAAATCATCAATTTTTATTTGACATGCCAAAAAATACAAACTAATAAACAAACATAGATGAATAAACTAAAAGTTTGTTTCTCGCTAACAAATGGAGAGATATTCTGTACCTCTTCTGGTTCTGATATTTTCTTCGTACAACGTACGTGGTGAGATTCATCTACTATCAAGAGAGCCCATTCTTGCTCAAGCATGCTCTTTCGCAAATGATGAAGCATTTTATAAGAAATAACCACAATCCTCGGACATCTTGTTAAATAGGCAGGATTATTTTGATGACCAAAAACTGAAAACAATTAATATAGCACAATTAAAGCATGGAATATAGAAAGATGTACAACACATTAGCAGTATAGCAGAACCTACTTCCATGTTAAAAGGATTATGTTCAGATATATTCGTAATTTAGAGACTGAAGGAAAGACCAACTGAAGAAGCCAGTGTCAAGATAACTTTTCAATTATAATTTACAAGAATCTAGACATTCGAAGCAAGAACAAAGAAAGATTCAGCATATTATGAATGTTTGTGCTAGTTGGCTCATCAAACTGTGTTATAAAGCATCACTGCAAATTGAAGCATGGCATAATAGGTGCTGTCTTTTTTCCCCTGTTTCACCTCCTTTTATTTTTGGTGGGTGAGGGGGACGGGTTGGGCCCACTTACATAGAAACAGCACAGGGTCTAGCATCCTGTATCTAATCAGAAAAGAAAAGAAGATTAAGGATTTGGGGAAGGGGGGTCTCAATGGATGATCAAACCAGTGGAATTAGATAGACTGAAGTTCACAAACCAGTCAGCACAGTAATTCCCCTTTACTTAGGTGTGAACCACAAAGCATGTCCTGCTTTGCCTGATCAGATCTTCACAAGCCTTTATGAGGTAGAAATAAAAAAGGCCATTAACTATTCTTAGTCCCACAAAAGGGGATCTTGAAAGGGGTGAATTGGATACAATTCTAACTTTATGAGACAGAAATATGGATGAAAATTTGAGATTCATTCATCACAAAACCTATGGTGCATCCTAAGATGGACTCCACCTATATTCAATGGAACCCGATGCTCCTAGCTAAAACCAGCTCCTGATGCAAAGCCCATAACTAAACACAATCAAGTGACAATGACAAATATTGAAGAAAAAGCCCAAAAGGCATCTCCCTTCCTCATCTTTAATTGTTCCTCCATCCCAACTGGGCTTGGGTTTCCCTTGGAGTACCCATCTTTGGTGAGTTTAAAGTGTCCTTAAATCAGTTAGCCAACAAAGAACTTCCATACTATGAACTTTTCCACTTTCACTATTTGTCTAACATTAAACGAGTTAAGGCATCTATATATGTATGTATGTATGCATGTATGTATGTAAAACAAATATCACTTCTAGATTACGAGTATCTTTTTTTATGGGGAGTATCACACTTTTATGATCTATGTCTATATCCATTGCACTCTTCTGTTCTCACCCCTCTAAAGAGTGACCAAATGATCTCACATATTCTATAAACGATTAAAAGAATACATTTAGTGATTGATTGAAATAGGTCAAATTAAATCAATATTGTTCAAAGCAACATGGAAAAGACAGAAACAACTATTAAGTTTCCAACCTAAAAGCTTAAGCTATTAGGTGGAGAGCCCAAACAGGTATATGAAGACATGTCACACTCCATTATTTGGGATGTGGGACTTCAACACTCCTCAGGTGCAAGCCCAAACAAAACAAACGGGGCTTAAGCGCATGAAAAGTATAGACCCAAGAATGACAAAGAGGCCTAAATGGACCTGAGAACGACAAACTCAGATACCATGTTAAGTTTCCAACCTAAAAGCCCATGCTATTAGATGGAGGGCCTAAATAGGTATATGAAGACATGTCAAACCCATATTTGGGCAATGTGGGACTCAACAACAACCAACCAAGGACTAAGACCAAGGTATTAACCAAAGCATAATGGTAATACTGTAAACCATGTTGCATGGACATGGACATGAGACACATATACAACACGACTTGAACACCCTAACACAGAAATTTGTTAAAAAAAGACAAACATTGTAGGAGCATGACTATACAAAAAATGCATATACCATGAAAAAACTCGTTTCTATACTAAAAGAGAAACAGCATTCTGAGTGCCCAAGGAATATCTTTATTGTGTGGCATTAAAAAGGCATGGCAAGGACATAGAGTCTCCATGATGCTTTTTTTCATAGTGTTGTTTCCCAAAATGAACGAGTCCATGGTCCATAGAATTTTAAACCCACTAGTTAAGTCCTCTCATTTGGTCACAACTCACAAGGACATGACTATGGAGTATCAAATATGTGTAGGGATGGCAATAGGGCCTGCTAATTAGGTAACCGTACTCGTCCTGTCGGTGCTGGGACAGGTCTGGAGCTATTTAGTAGGTTTCAGGGCAGGTTCAGGTGAAAGACATAGTTGGATCAGAATTAAAGTGAACCACCCTAGTTGAGATCAAGGAGCCCCGTCGCAAACTCACCCTGTTGCCATCCCTAGATATGTATCCAAGGTGTATCAGAGAAGTGTCAATGTCTGAGCATGTCTAAAATAGGCATGGCTCCTCTTTAAATGTGTTTGTGCCTTTTAGAGTATAAATGTTTTCTTTTAACAGGTAATAGAAATTTCATACGTGAAACAAAGGAAAGGGCTAAAGCTCTGCAGACAAAAAGCATACAAAGCCTTTCAAAAGAATCAAGAAGAGGAGCAAATATTCAAAAACTGCAAAAACAATCCCTTATCCACAAACAAATGAGCAGAGCTCAATAGAAAAAGAGTCTTTAAGACAATCACCTTAGGCTTAGGCAAAGGTAACTCCTCAATCTCAAATGTATACGTTTCTCTTCTTAATGATCCACAAACCAAAGAATAATAATAATAATGATAATAATAATAAGGTTAAAAAAACAAAAAAAGACAATACAATACAAAGGCTTCCCTTCTTATTTGGCTAGGCAGTGTAAAACTCCTTTGTGTAGAGTTCTTTCTCTAACCAACTTCAATAATTCCCATTCATAGAAGACAAAAACTTATGTATTTCCCATTCATAACAATTAGGAGAACACCAAACCAATAATGAAAATATATTTTAGGTATTCATAAATGAAACCTTTGATTTTGTAACCTAATGATTATAAGTTCTCAATATTCTCCTTAGTGCCCTCCCATTTCCCAACACCCAAAAAATTATAGACATAGAATGATAAAAGTACCAAGATGGATATCAGCAGGCAAACAAAAGGGAAGCCAACGCTCCAGTTCTTCTGCCCATGAGAATCGCAAAATAGCTGGGCAAACAACTAGTATAGAACCCTCATTCATGAAACAGCATGCAATAGCAATGGCCTGAAAGCAAATTGAGTATATAAATGAGTTACATTCCATGCCATCTTAAACTTACAAGACAAAAGTGGAGAGATGCAACATATATTTCATTATAAATGGTAAGAACACTAAAAAAATCCATATTTAACATGTAATATCACAAAATTAATAAAATAAGTTCGTGGACTACCAATGCAAAAGCAGATAAAACTTTAGAAAGTCTGAGTTCCTTGCTCCTCTCATCATTCCTTCATTGAAGCTATGGCATGAAATGGGAAAGAAAAGTTCCCTGCCCCATCCATTTAAGCCACTTTTATTTATTTGAACATAATATGACTAACATTGGGATCCAATTAAGTGTAAATGTCTCCAACTGTAAATGTGTGTGTATTTATTGGCTTACATTGCACATACATAATAAAATTGATATATTATTTAGATAAAACAACCTTTATTCATGAGTATTCATGATGCTTGAATGCATCTCATTTATACCTAAATTAGGATCCCATTCATTTGAATGGCCTCCATGAAACAAGAGTTCTAGAGGCTATTTAATATTCAAAGCGATCCCCACAACCACCAATTAGCAAAGGCATATCGCTTGAGACCATCTATGAGTCCCACACCCACTGTAATTTGAGATAACACCAAAGATTAATCAGCCAATTGGTCTTTTTTTTACTGTTGACAAAAGATATTTCTCTGGAGTTTTTCAATCTACTAGGCATTATTGTCCGTAACTTTGAACATGGAGAGGAACTAGACTAGAATATTGGCAGGGTAGATTGAATCAGAATAACTAACTTCAAGAGAGATGTAATGCTTTTTTCAAACTACTCACCACTAATTTTCAAACTACTAATAAAATTCTTCAATAAATGCTTGACTGTAGAATCTTAATTCATTTCAAAGGTTACCCACCTTGTCCGTTTTCCCAATCATATACATTCACTTAAATACTCTGGAGCTGAATGTTAAAATTTTGATAAGGCCCTAGATATTATTGCTTCAATATGACATCATTAATAAGAAAAAAATAAAATCATCAAAGACACAAAAATAGATTAAAGCATGAATACTAAAGATCCTAAAGCACCCAAAAGGAACAAAAATATTAGGCATTCATTAAAAGCATAAAACTATAATTATAAGGACTATACAAATGAGGTGCAAATATTGAGTTATTTTAATAATTACCTGCAGTGTTTTCCCAAGTCCCATTTCATCTGCAATGAGACACCGACCACCCCTCTGTAACCCAAATCTCACGCCATCAAGTTGGAAAGGCAGGAGAGCATCCAGTAACCTTTTTGGCAGCTTCCCAATCAATTCATCAACCTTTTCATCAGACAAATGTTCTGGCCTGCATGGCATCCATCGCCCGCCAACAAAATAATGTGAAAGCCTCTGGACAACATTAAGCGTTCCCCAAGGTATCTCTTCAAATTCAATGCCCTTAGAATTCTTTAAACATCTTAAAACTGCATCATAATCCCTGAGTTTATACACACAAGCCTTTCCGCCACTGTGATTTTGCGTGTAGTGTGAGGACATAACCTAAAATTCCATAAGATGAATTTGACATAATAGTCATTGCCCAATACAATTGACTTCATATATGATTATATAATTTAAGTGAAAGAAATATCATAATAGCCACAAAAATTGTGTACTGGCGACCCAACTTTTGCAGTTTACAATAGCCAAATTCATGAAAATCATGCTAAAAACAAGAAGGAAAAAACAAAACCTAAAGCCCACTTTGTTGCAGATAAAATGTGGGAAAAGAAGAGAACCCCAAATCTTGAATCTTAAATTTTACATCACTAAGGACCTAAGAAAACCAAAAACTCCAATCAGCTGAGCCAACCCACAAGTCCACAACTATTTGGCCTAGCTGAGTTAAATTTCTCATTTTTCTCAAAACAAAAACGATGTAAAACGCCAAACCCAAAATTCCATTCTCCGTTTCTCGGCAACCAAAAAAGCTCTTCAGCTCGAGTGTCACGTTTTACAGAAACAAAAACAACACAAATTTTCCATTTTCTTTTCTTTTCCCCCATTCTTCTCATCGAGCACAAAAAATAAAATAAATTAACAACAATAAATCCTTGCATATCAAAGACAATCGCTTCATTCAGACTGCAATGTATCAATTGAAAACTGTTAAACAAGCCATTACAAACTTAAAGCCAATTTGTTGCTGAGAAAATGTAAGAAAACAAAAGAAACACGAATCATGAATCGTATATTTTACACTACTGTTGTCCCTCCACTCGACTGGGCCAAACACTAAAATTTGGCTCGGCTTAGTCAAGTTCTCATTTTTTTTAAAACAGAAATAACACCAAACTACAAGCCCCAAATTTTCATTTTTCTTTTCCTTTCCTCCATTTCTCATAACCCAACAAATCCTTACATTCGAAAGACAATCGCTGAGTCTCCGCAAGCACTCTTCCTCTCCAGGATACGCAAAACCCTTCACTGTCTCCGGAGTGATGGCGAATGAATCGGGAGAGCATATTTCGAGCGTGACCCGGAACTTTTCGGGTAAATGGGGCTTCAGAAACGGGTCGATGGAGGTGTTTTCGATTGATTGTTGTTTGGGGAAAGGGGCGGCAGTTGTGGTGAATTGGGGTGAAAGCTTTCGGCACTTGAAGAGCTTCCATGGGTCTTGTTGTTTGGTGGTGGTGGTGGAGGAGTCTAGGGCTGCCTTGCGCTTCGCTAGGGCTACGAGGCGATTCGCTTCCGCTCTCTTTCGTTGTTCTTCTGTGACATCTCCCATGGAGACCGAGCTAGGGTGTTAGATAGAGAGAGAGAGACTAGAGAGGGAGAGATGGAGACTTGAAGTTTGAGGTACAAAAAATGGCGGGGAAACACGGAGAGGAAATAAAGGAGGATATTATCCCCACGCGTCCTCAGTGAGCGTGGAGTTAAGCACCAACAACTTGGAGAATATTTGAATATTTCTAGTTTACGGTGAAAATATTTTGTTGAAAAGATGAAACTGTGCCGATACTGTGAAAACACCTTTTTACAGTAAAAATAACTAGAAATGATATTGAGCCGGAAATTAGCACCGGAAATTAGCACCGGAAAGAGGTGGCAATGTTTGTTTATTAATTTTCAAAACATCAGCCCCAAGGTCCTCTGCAAACACTGTCTCATGTCAGGAAAAATTTAATGGCAATGTTTGTTTATTGATTTTCACCACAGCAGCCCCAATGTCCTCTGCAGTGTCACGGCAGTAAAATTTCAAAACCCATTTCACCTCCATCTCAGATCTCAGAAACGAAACCCATCTCTCTCTTTCTCTCAAAGCACTGTCAAAAGGTAAAAACCAAGATACAAGGGCTTGTTGATAAGCAAGAAAACATGAATTGTAGACTTATGAGTCGAATATTCCCCCAAACCATAATCTACACATAAACATAGACAGCCTCTTCATTCCATTTAGTTTTCAAGACCATGCAACCTTTTAATTTTTGGATTGTTGTTTAGGATACTACCTCGGAGTGTAAAAGTGGAAGTAAAAAAAAAATGTAAAATAAAAATAAATTCAATCCCTGTAGAATTTATGTAAATTGAGGCCTTTAGTGCTGTAGGACCCATGAGGAGATTATCAGCATTTAGAATAACAGAGCAGGTGTTTTCTTCACCCAAAGTTACCACTGCATTTTTACACAAAAACCCTGAACTGTTAAAGTACTATACCGTAGAACAGGCACAACCTCTTCATTCTTGGTCTTTCTATATGTTGCAAACCCCTAATGCATTTTGGTATGCATCAAAAGAAAATGCAAGTGTTGGCATTCACTCAATTCCTTTATGAACTAAAAGTTGAATTGTAATCAAAGGTTCAGGATATGATTTTATTTGAACCATCCGATTTTATCTTAGTTTTGAACACCCATCGAGAGCCAACAATATTCATATCGGATTGACAAGGTACAAGATCCCAAGTGTGATTGTTATGTAAGGCCTGGATTTCATCTTGCATGGCTGTGTACCAATGAGGACTTTGGAGAGCAGTGTGGACAGACTTCGGTTCACTAGGATCAGTAGGTTGTAGAATTAACAATGCCTGTTGTTGTCGACTCTTGCTGCGGGTGATCATAGGGTGAATATTCACCGGAGTGGGTTTGAGAGAAAGAGAGAGATGGGTTTCGTTTCTGAGATCTGAGATGGAGGTGAAATGGGTTTTGAAATTTTACTGCCGTGACACTGCAGAGGACATTGGGGCTGCTGTGGTGAAAATCAATAAACAAACATTGCCATTAAATTTTTCCTGACATGAGACAGTGTTTGCAGAGGACCTTGGGGCTGATGTTTTGAAAATTAATAAACAAACATTGCCACCTCTTTCCGGTGCTAATTTCCGGCTCAATATCATTTCTGAAAAATAACTCCCAATACAGTAAAAATAATTTTTTTTGTTTTCACTATATTTTATTGTATTTTCACTAAATTTTTAAAATTTTCACTATATTTCTATATATATATATTCACTATATTTTTGAATTTTCATTGAATTTTTTTGGATTTTTAACTATTTTTTTTTTGTTTACAATATTTTATTTTGTGTTTAACATTGTTTTTGGTATTTTTACTCTCCTTTGACTCACCATCACCATTGGTCATTCACATCCTTTCTCTTCGCTTCTCTGGCCAATCTCTTCCCTTCTCCGATGAAATATTGGTGCAATCGGAGGGTTTGCAATAAGGAGAGGTACGGAGAAAGAGGGAGGAGTACAGAGAGAAAGGAAGAGAAAGAGGAAAGAGAGAGAATGTGGAGGAGAGAGAAGTTTCTCCATTAATATCAATGGAGATCAGTCCAGCGAAGATCAGACTGTGATGCATCTTCGGCGAAGATCAGATCGACACTGGCGAAGATTGATCAGAAAACTGGTCACCGCAAGCAAGATCGTCTTTTACAACAGCAAATCTTGTTGGCTCCTCAAGTAAATCGACGCCGGGGAGGAGTACAGAGAGAGAGGAAAAGAAAAATGAATGAAGGAGAACATGGAAAAGAGAGAAGTATTTCTCCATTTACATAATTACATCATTGGAGATAAGTCCGACGAAGATAAGTCTGTGATGCATCTCCAGCGAAGATCAGATTGACACTAATGAATATTTATCAAAAAACTGGTCACCGCAAGCAAGATCTTCTTCAACCACAGCAGATGTTGGTGGCTCCTCAGGCAAATCAACATCAGTGCAAATGTGAAGATCGACGCTATGTAGATCTAAAGCTCTACCACCGGAAATTACAGATGGTATAGATATCAACGTCAACCGACTTTGATTTCAACCGTCGGTGACCCCATGGGATCGGATCCAAGCACCATGGGTGAGATTGGGGAGCATGCAGCGCAAAGACACTGCCCAATTTGGCATGCGAACGTGAAATCGAAGCTCGCAGGAGGACGTCTATAAGATATCCTAGCCTACTCAAGTTGAGCCCATCATGAAAGTCAAATGTCAATATTCAATTTCAGGACATCCGCTTCACGAGGCTCACTCTTTGACTACCTAATCAAGCTATCTTGGCGGATTTTATATTTCATCAATTTAATTTACATAAATTTAATTTTAAAAAATATTAAAATAAGCTGATATAGATTGATTAAAGTTTATAAAAATAAATTCAATGAAACATTATTAAATGAATGAATATCAAAGTTTAACTCATACGTGATTAAATTCCATAGCACTTTATAATAAATTTTTGGACATAGGACTTTGAAGAACCTAGAAATGATCCAAACCTTTGAATTCATGCATTTACTTCTAAATTTGAGGAGAGTAAGTTCATATGTCTGTCAACAAAATACCTACATTCAATCAATAATGGAGATTTCCAAATGATATTTAGGCAACTCTATACATCTCCACAAAATGAATGATGGCCTTTTTCGATCACTTTCAAATAAATTGGTCATATCACAGGCTCGAATTACTCGATCATTGACAAAAAGAGAAAAAAAATATGATCATGCTAATAATTTTCACCATAATACAATAGTGTAGATGATATTAGTTATATACACAAAATCCTCTAAGTCCCTAAACTAAAAATTGTCTTTTAGAAAACACAAAAGCAAACCAAATATAAGTTTGATCAATTTTAATTTCATTATTGTATGATGTAAATATGTTCGACACAAAACAAAGTGTAAACACAGTAGTTTTTTAAAAATCAAATAGTATAAAGGCTAAACCTAGCTAACTTAAGTCAGTTTTCAGAATTCTCAAGGGACCCAAAAGGTGCAGAATACCATACTCAGGGTCAATCTAGAATCTGCAGTGAATTGATTCCAAAGAGACTCAGAAAGCAGACCCCAAGATAGAGTATGGCCATTACATGACAAGTTGACAACCCTGACCACCACTAAATTAGCCCAAAGGATGTTTGAACAAGGAAATAAATCAAAATTATGGGCCAAATGACCTGACCCAGCTGCTTAACTGCACAACTCTTACCACAAATTCTCCTTTTCATCACCCAGGTTACTTTTACTTGGGTAGGAACAGGAGCAGGATTAGGAGTGAGAGGCTTGGTTGAGGCTGCACAATTCTTTTGCCTAGGTTGGGTTGACAAACGCATCTTCGACAACTTTAAGGTGCCTGATTGGGCTCTTTTTGTTGGATGGAAAAAGGAATAAGAATATATACCAGAAAATGTTTGGTAGTCCATTAATATACCCTCACTGCACGTCTTGCTTAACCTTCAAGAGAACAGCTATGCACATAAAATAACTAAAAGATGACTTTGTGCCAAAGAAGCTAGTCTTTTACACAGAGAAAGCAGGCAAGGAGTTAAATTACTTAAACAACTTACAATTGAAGGCATGGATGGAGAGAGAGAGAGAGAGAGAGAGAGAGAGAGAGCCGCAATTGTGCAGAGTTTTTTTTTTTTTTTTTTTTTAAGAATTTATGCAAAGTTTGTTAAAGTTTGGTAGAATTTATAGTTCCAGAAATGATCATTTAAGGACCAGTCCTTAAATTAAGTTAAGGTCCACTCACCACTTTCTCACATGCATAGGATAGATATTTTGAAAAACCGACTGTTGGATTAGTTAATCTTCTCATGAATATCATGTCTGTCAAAAATTACAAAGATGTGATTATTATTTTTCAAAATATAGTTTGTAAAATACTCTAACAGTATTTACCGTTGGATGCTATAACAATATTTAACAGTCTGTATTTTGAAAACCGACTATTGGATCACAGTAATTTTTGGTAGACATGAGAAGATTATTTAATCCAACGGTCAGTTTTTGAAAATACATATCCTAATAATGAATGTAAATTAAGGTTAAGGCCCGGTCTGTTTATAGTTCAACTAAAATATTATTAGCTGAAATTCAGAATTTTATGCTCTCAAACCTACCTTGTTTTTAAATATTGATTCGCCAATTCCAATGGAATTTCAATGCTGTCTCCATTGAAAATGATCCAACAGAACAAGAGAAAGAAAAATACTCATTCGTATGTACACATTTTGCAATGTGAATACCTTAAAAATACAAAGAATATTAAGGAAGGAAAAATGGGAGCCAGCTCTCTGTAAATCACTTTCTACAATATTCTTTCATTCCTTTTGGGGCCCTTTGGGTATAGCTTTCTCAATACTTGTTGGGTACATGAAACTACTTAATGGCTAGTTTTTTAATGTAGATAACAAGCTGCAGAATTGGTTCAAGAGGTTGTTTTCTAGCCCAAATGAGTGAGGATTATAATTCCAGCGATGACGAGTGCTATGAAATTGCTAAGCATGCAGCAGCTGCATTTGCCATCTTCTCAATTGAAGAAACCTATGAGACTAATATCGAGATTCAAATAGAAGATACTAGGCAACTCTTCAGCCAGGAAGCGAAGAACACGGGTAATTTTCAACTTAACTATATAAAGTTTCTTGTAATATTTTGTGTTCAGAAAATAGAGGTAATTTTTAGCAGGTGAAGCTTCCAAGAGAGAGACAATGCAGGGTCTGGTTCACAGGGGACTAGAGGAAAGCGATGAAGTAGATGCTTGGGAGAAGGCTGCGATTGAGAAAATTAGAAAACGGTATAAGTACTCATCGTTTGAGAGTAATTCAGTTCATTAAAATTTAAAAAAAAAAACCCAGCAATAAAATGGTATCAAGTTCTTTAGAAAGTAACTGCAAAACAAGTTCTTGGAGGCATTATAATGATTCAAAACCATATTACAAGTTTTCAAACAGAATAAGTTGCTCAAATATGAGAACGAATTTCAGGTACGAGAAGATGAAATCGAAAATTCTCACTCGGGAGATTAAAAAGAAGATGAAAGCAAAACAAAGATTGGAAGGGAAAGAGGTTTTTTTTTTTTTTTTTTTTCGATTTCTTCTCTCTGATGAATTATGCAAATGCAAATGATCAAGAACCACATCCCTAATGGCTAATTGTTTGAAGTGCAGAGTGAATTGGAGTTCAGAAGGGAAAACAACTTTCAACGTTACAAAATCAAGATAGCAAGAATAGCTGAGACTGCTGAAGAAGCATTAGAACTGGCAGCAGAGAAAAGAAGAAACCAAGAGTCCAGGGTGAAAGAGAAGGCAAAGCAGATCAGATCAACTGGCAAGGTTCCTGTTTCATGTTCATGCTTCTGAATATCACTTAGAATAGGAACAACATTGCACTCAATTCAATCACATAATTATAAATAACTTAGCCTTCTTCTGCAACTCAAAGGATCGATCATGGAAGGAAGAAATTGTATTCCATATATCCATATATATATATGAACTGCCATCACCATCACCCTAAGGAAAGAAAGCCCACTAATTAACTTGAATTTTTTTTTTTCTTTTTAAGTTGTAGAAAAATCCATTTTAGCAAGTCTATAATTTAATGTACCTCTAGCTTCAATTTTCTATATCAAGCGATCCATGACAAATGACATGGGCTTAGCATTGAAAAGAATCACCATTTAGAGGGAGGACGTTCAATCTTTGCAATGATAGGAGTTCAGTCAAGAAAGATGAAGAATATCAACTTAAGCTAGTAATTGTGACTTGTGAGATGCCCACCTATGACCTGACTTGACAACAGAGAACCAGCACTTATTGCCCTGCAAAGCAGTACTAGGCCCACTAGCTAGCTGCAACTTCTTCAGACCATACACAAAGAAAACTAGACTATTTAAAATGAAACAAAGTGACCCAATCTGCTATGATCTTATTAAACTGCTGGCCCCATCTGTCTGGAGAACTAAAAGGTTATGCTAAAAAATGAACCAAGACTTGCTTGAGTTTTACAATCTTGCAATTACATCCGTGCATAGTGGTGTCAAAATCGATAGGCCGCCCATTTGGCCTGCTGAAAGGACCAATAAGATAACGGACCAGGCCCGATCCGATCTAATAACTAATGGACTGGATTGATTTGATCCATAGTACATGGATTGGACTGGGCTAAGTTTTTTTTGTCTAATGGGTTGGCTCGATTCGAGTCCGATAAGCGGCTCGAACTGATTTGCTAGCCCGATTTGATCCGATCTGTCAATTAGCTCGATCTAATCTGATCCATTAGACCGATCCGGCTCGTTATCTTAGTGGACCAGTCTAATGGACCGGATTGGACAGGTCTTTTCCTCTTATTGGGCTGGCCCAATAGCTTAACGGGCCAAGCCCGATCCGATTTGCCACTCCATTTCCTTAACGGACCGACCCGACCCGCCATTTTGACACCACTATGCATGCACATAGAAAACCCCACTAGTTGATGACAATTACACAGAGAACCCCATTACCATGAAATTGTCATCAGCTAATGGGGTTCTTTATGCGGATGCAACTGCTAGTTCTTTTTGTACATTTTTTAGCATAACCTTTTAGTTCAGGACCGTCCGTTTAATAAGACCATAGCAGCTTGGGGGAAAAAATCTGTGGAGAGTCAGGTATATGTGCCCAGCCAAAGAAATCAATAGGGGGGCTCACGTGCTCTCACGTGAGGAGCTCCCCTATGTCTCTTTGGCCGGACAACTATGCCCGATTCTCCCAATAATTTTCCACAACTTGGTCACTTTGTTCCATCTTTAACAAACTGGTTTTTCTTTGTGTATGGTGTGAAGTTATTGCTGGGTCAGATCTAGTAGGCTTAGTGCTTGCTGCTCTATTGGCAAGTCTGATGGGAATATGGGATTGCATGCCCTCCCTCTAGAATTGTTCTGTTTGTTTACAAAATTTGCTATGGCTACATACAGTTTAGCCACCTTTCTTTCACAAATCAAACAAGTTTGAAGGTTCCATTTGTTTCAGTGAAGCCAATCTCCGATGGAAAATTCTTATTTTAATTGGTTGCCTGTTTTAGTGATAGTGATCCATGAAAATAATCAATAGAAAAATGATAGTGATCCATGACATACAGCACGAAAGATAATTAACAACCGAAAACACAATGACAGAACAGCACTTACGCTTCGATCGATCCCAATTCTTAGACAGTTGTTATCGGGGATAGGGTTGGGTCAGCGTCCACCTCCTAAATAGTACCATGACTTAACATGGCCATTCCATGACAAGTTGACAACCCTTGCCTCCACCAAAGTAGCCCAGATGGAATTTGAACTGGGAAACAAATCAAAATTATGGGCTAAATGATCTGACCCTGCTGCCTAACTGCACAACTCTTACCACACATTCACCTTTTTAGTTTTCATCACCCTGGTTACTTGGGCAGGAACAAGAGCAGGATTAGGAGTGAGAGGTTTGGTTCAGGCTGCACAATTTTTTTGCCCAGGTTGGGTTGACAGAATCCGTATATTCGCCAACTTGAAGGTGCCCAATTGGGCTCTTTTTGTTGGATGGAACAAGGAATAATAATACCAGAAAAAGAATGAGAATCCAATATATCCTCACTACACATCTTGCTTAACCTTCAAGAGAACTATACCACAGATAACAGTACTAAAAGATGACTTTGTGCCAAAGATGTCTTTTACACAGAGAAAGCAAGCAAGGAGTTAAATAACTGAAGCAACTTACAAATATAGGCATGAGAGAGAGAGAGAGAGGATACTTTGCTTGTCCCTACAGTACTGTCAAAAACCAAAACAGTTTCTGCATGCAAGGCATATCTCACTTTGCTTGCCCCCCTCCACTGGTCATGATAAAAAATCAATTCAGATAAAAAATCAATTCAAATAAAAAGCCCATGCCTACATTCTTCTTTGCAATCAAACACTTCCCTCCTGAAAATAGTGGATAAATCAGGCTGAATCTTGGCAGCAGAGGTGGAGAATGGAGAGTCTGATTAGGCAGAGGAGGTACCTCCAATCCCCTACTGGAAATTAGTATATTTTCTTTTATGCAGAGTTTTTTTTTTTTGTCATAATCTATGCAGAGTTTGTTCAAGTTTGGCAGAATTTAAAGGTAATCTAAAATGTTATTAGCTGAAATTCAGTATCTTAGCTGAAATTCAGTATCTTAAACTCTGAAACCTACCTTGTTTTTAAATACTGATTCGTTCCAATGGAATTTCAATGTTTTCTCCACTGAAAATGTTCCAGCAGAACTAGAGAAAGAAGAGTACCGCCTCAACGAACAGAATCTATCGAAGGAGGTACTCATTTAGCCTACAGAAAAAGTTCATACATTTATACACATTTTACAATATAATTTACCTCTAAAATACAAAGAATATTAAGGAAAGCAAAAAAGTAGCCATCTCTTTATGAATCACTTTCTACAATATTCTTTGATTCCTTTTGGAGCCCTTGGGGTATAACTTTTTCAATATTTGGGTACCTGGAATTACTTAAATGGCTAGTTTTTTTATGTAGATAACAAGCTGCAGAAGTGGTTCCAGAGGCAGTTTTTTAGCCCAATGAGTCAGGATTATGATTCCAGCGAAGACGAGTATGCAACTGCAATTGCAGCAGCTGCATTTTCCATCTTCTCAATTGAAGAAGCCAGCTTGCAGCATCAAAAGAAGATGAGAGAGGACCTTGAAATCTCCAGGACCAAGATAAAGAGCGAAAAAGAAGAATGGCTGCCGGCTTCTAGTAGAGTAATAAGACAACTCTCCAGCAAGGAAGCGAAGAACACGGGTAATTTTCAAGTTAACTATAAGTTTCTTGTAAGAATTTGGGCTCAGAAAATTGAGGTAATTTGTAGCAGGTGGTGAAGCTTCCATGAGAAAGACAATGGGTCCGGTTCACAAGGGACTAGAGAAAAGCGACAAAGTAGAAACCAAAGCAGATGCTTGGGAGAAAGCTGCGATTGAGAAGACTAGGAAACGGTATGAGCAATCATCGTTTGAGAGAAATTCAGTTCATTAAAATTTCAACAACAAAAAATACAGAAATGATATCAATTTCTTTAGAAAGAACTGCAAAACAAGTTCTTGGAGGCACAATGATTAAAGCCCATGTTACAAGTTTTCAAATAGAACAAGTTACTTAATGAGAACGAATTTCAGGTACGAGAAGATGAAATCGACAATTCTTGCTTGGGAGAACGAAAATAAGATGAAAGCAAAGCAAAGATTAGATAGGAAACAGGTTTTTTATCGATTTCTTCTTTCTCCGATGAATTATGCCAATGCAAATGATTAAGAACCACATCACTAAAGGCTAATTGTTTGAATTGCAGGGTGAATTGGAGCGTAGAAGGGAAAGAAACTTTCAACATTACCAAATCAAGATAGCTAGAATAGATCAGACTGCTGCAGTAGCAAGAGCACAGGTAGAAGAGAAAAGAAGAAATGAAGAGTCCAAGGTGAAAGATAAGGCAAAGAAGATCAGATCAAGTGGCAAGGTTCCTGTTTCATGTTCATGCTTCTGAATGTCACTTGGAATGTACTCACTTGGACTAGGAACAACAACATTGCAATCAATTAAGACACATAATTGTAAATAACTTAACCTTCTTCTGCAACTCCAGGAAGAAATTAATTTCTAAAAGTTATCCAAATACATATTTACATGTGATTATCTTGATACTTTTATAAGAATTGATGATTCTTTGGTAATTATCAAGATTATCGAAAATGGATAATTCTGTATGTGCAAAAAGAAGAGGCCACACCCCAACCCTCTTCCCCCAAAAACCCCTTGGCCGCGCCATATATATGTACACACACATATAAAAAGCATCACCATCACCATCACCCAAAGGAAAGCAAGCCCACAAATAATTTGAATTGCGCGCGCGCACACATATATATATATATTTCTTTTAGAAGTTACAGAAAATCCATTTTAATAGTTCTATACATTAAGGTACCACTACCTTAAAATTTCTACATAAAGTGATCCTCGACAAAAGAAATGGACTTAGGATTTAAAAGAATCACCATTTGGAACAGAGCTAGATGACAACATAATTCTAAAAGCTTCCCTATAAATCAAGTTTTTTTTACAACAGACACTAACAATCTTTAATGTGAGCAGGCAACCAATAAGAACAACAATTTTCTGTCAGGGAATGACTTCACTAAAATAAATGGAACCTATTTACTTGTTTCATTTGTGAAAGAAGGGTGGGTAAACTGTATGTGGCCAACATAGAACCAGCTCTTAATGCCATGTAAAGCAGCACTGAGCCCACAAGATAGCCGCAACGGCGCAACTTCTTCAGATCATACACAAAGAAAACCAATCTATTAAAAATGGAACAAAGTGACCCAATCTGCCATGTTCTTATTAAGCTGCTGGCCCCATCTGTCTGGAGAACTAAAAGGTTATGCTAAAAAATGAACCAAGACTTGCTTGAGTTTTACAATCTTGCAATTGCATCCATGCAAATAGTGACATAGAGAACCCCACTAGCTTATGACAATTACATAGAGAACCCCATCACCATGAAATTGTCATAAGATAATGGGATTTTCTATGTGGATGCAATTGCAAGATTGTAGAACTCAAGCAAGTCTTGGTTCATTTTTTAGCATAATTAGTTCTCTAGACAGAGAAATTTCTGGCTGGACACCTATGCCCGGCTCTCCCAATAATTCCCCTCGACTTGGGTCACTTTGTTCCATCTTTAACAAACTGGTTATTCTTTGTGTATGGTGTGAAGTTATTGCTGGGTCAGATCCAGTAGGCTTAGTGCTTGCTGCTCTGTTGCCAAGTCAGGTGAGATTCCATACCCTCCCTCTAGTATTGCTTGGGGAAAAATCTGCCCTGAGCCAGGCATATATTGATATACGTCCGGCCTTAGAGATCAATAAGGAGCTCACGTGCTATATACGCGAAGAACCCCTTATGTCTCTGGCCTGACACATGTGCCTGCTCTCACAATAATTAATTTCTTGCAGCTTGGGGTCACTTTCTTTCATTTTTAACGGACTGGTTTGCTTTGTGTACGGTCTGAAGAGGTTCCATATTTCTGATTCAAATGCATCAAAATAGTGTTTGGATAATTGGTCTTTTGCTTTGATTTTTCTGACAAAGGCGAAGGAGCCTTTATTAACTTCAAGGAATCAAGGGTTAGAACGGTAGGTCTTGATGCATGCATATGTCCAGGCCTAGGAAAGTATAAAGTCCGATCAATTTGGAACATGTATCTTGAGAAATCAACCGTTGGATTAGATGTTCCACTTTTACGTATCATGTATGCCAAAAATCACATTGATCCAACGTTCGGTTTTTCAAAAATAGATTGGAACAATTTTTAAAAAATTTTCATTATATTTTATAATTTTTCTTAAAATTATGAAAAACCGACCGTTTGATCAATATGCTATATTTTAATGCGGAACATCTAATCCAACGGTCTATTTCTCAAAATACTTGTCTTAGATTGGACATACATGTGAGGGAAAGAAAGAGAAGAGAGACTAAAAAGAGATTTTAAATGAAATTTTTATTTTTCTAAATTTACTTGGCATGTGTGGGTGGGGTTAGTATGGATTAGTCTTACCTGCCAGTGACGACACTCCTTGTCAACCAAAAAAAAAAAAAATTAATTAAGACACTAATCAATTGAAAAATGACAGTGATCACGAAAGATAATTAACAATCGAAAACACAATAATACGATCAAATTAAACTCGTAATGACGCTTACGCTAATCATAGAAAGTTGTTATCTGGGTTAGGGTTGGGACATCATCCATTTCCTAAAGAGCACCATAACTTAACATGGCAACGCTGTAAGAGAAAATATTTAGGTCTTGCTTTTAAATTTTGGTTGAGTTGTTGCAATATAAACCTTGGCGTGGGGGAGTTGGAATTCATTATCAGTTCTTATGAGAGAAAATGACACGTGGTGGCCTCAGAGGACCACTCTAGAGCTCCATAAAATGTCTCCACGTGGCAGTATCATCGTGTTAACCGGTGCTGCAAGAAATTTGCAATCCAACCTCTGGTTGGCTGAATTTGGGAAATTTGAGGGTCGGTGCAAGTTGGGACAGGTAAATGATTGGAAAATGTAGTGCCTTCAAGGGTATTATAGTCATTATCCATTTTATTGGAATACTATTGTGAGTTGAAATGTTTTTTTTTTAATATACAATCATTTTATACTATTTCGCGAGTTATTAAAAATATAGTTATGTGTTGCTTTCAACTTGGCCCAAGTCATCCAACCACTTGCCACTAGAGGTGTCCATTAGTGGCAAGGGGCTTGGACCTCAGGGTTTGAGTTTTCTGATTTTCATTAGTGAAACTTTATGGTGTTCATCTTTCTCATTGGTTAATTGCCTTGAATGCGTAGAAATTGCCACCCATCATTAATGGTGGGTGGTTCTTGAATTACCTGTCGTTAACTAATAAAGTATACTTTACTTAGATGAAAATCAACTAAGAATTGAGAGGTTTTAGATGAAAGTCAGGTATTTATGGTAACTCATCCAATGCCTTCTAGCTTTTAACTGACTTTCATCTAAATGAGATATACATGACTAAATCATTTCTGAAATGATCTAGTAATGAATAACTTACTTCATTAAAATAAGCTAATGTCCATTGATCGTTAGATATCGAGCATAGTATAAAATCTAACGGTCATAGAACATTAGCCGATTTTAATGAAGGTATAACTGATAGAAACAATATTATATATATATATATATATATATATATATATAGAAGTGTTCTGGTCAGCAAATGCTTACTTTAACTAAAGTCAGCAAAGAACACAAGTCCTTGGATTCCCATTCACTTAATGGATGATTCATCTCAAGATTCCAATCCAAGGGTTTGTGTTCTTTGCTTACTTTAGCTTAAAGTCAGCAAATGCTCACTAGAACATTTTTCTATATATATATATATATATATATATATATATATATATATATATATATGGGCAAAAAAAGTCACCCAACCACAATTCAAACACGTACAACTTGAAGTTGGAATCGTTTTTTTTTCCAAATCTTCCGTGGGAAAATAATGTATACTTACTTCTTGTCTCAAAATTAATTTTAAAATTTTATTGCAGAAATTATAGGGATTGCCATTTTGGTTTTATCAATCACCATGGAACCAATACGGATCTAGCAAAATCTGAAAAATATTACAACTATATTGGTACATACACTATATATTGTCGGATGTCATTTTTCATTTTTTAAATAGCGGTTGGTTGATGAAGATGTACATTTAATATATTTGGTTGACATTAATAGTCAGTTTCCAATTCGATCATATTAAAATTGTGAGAATCTCTCCTCCCTTTTTTTCCATCAAATCATTACTAATTCATACTGTTGTAATCACAACCGTTAGAGATTTTCTACGACCTGCATGAATTAGTCATTGAAATGCGGATAATCTCTAAAAGAATCAAAGAATTCTTCTTATAATTTCAATCCTATCAATGAGGCACCAATCGTTAATTGATCCTAAACAAGGCAGAAAAAAAAAAATTGATCGATGATCGACAGTGTCATTTTTATATAACTTTTTTAATCTAATTTGATAAATAATATAATAATGTCATATTAGTACACTATTTTTAAAACATAGATTTTAATTTTAATAATGTGATACTGATATGACAATATCATGTCAGGAGATTTTTGCCACAGAAGAAAATGACATAAATACCCTGGATCGACATGGGTACCTAGAGAAGGTGAGAAGAAAGCCAAAAGCTGGCATATAAATCTCAAATATCCTGTATATATTGTCTCTCAGGCCTTTTTTTGGTTACCACAAGTTTTGTGTTAAATCTCTATCCAACCAATTCAATGTGACATCAAAAGGGTCTAGATCTAGAAGACAAGGAAATAATAGAGAGAGCTGAGTGAACAAATCCCATGTTCTTGTTCATTTTAGAGAGAGAGAGAGAGAGAGAGAGGAATCATCATGAGTCAGTGTGTAGTACCGAATTGGAATCTAAGGCACCAAAGACAAGAGCAAGTAGAAGCTGAAGAAGGAAACAGATCCTCTCACGTGAACAACTCCAGTTCTCTAGTCCCCATGTATGCAAACCCCTAGCCTCCTCCTTCTACTTTCCTCTCAAATTTTCCATTTTTAATTTCTTTCCTGTGTTGCATGATTTTCTCTCTCTAGCTTTCTTTCTGCCCATGGAGTTTCTCTTGATCAATTAGTGAAGTGAAGAGAGAGAATCCCACTTGTCATATGTTACTGCTCTTTCCTTTAATTACTCCATATTGTCAGCTATCAATACCCTCTTCTACTCATCATCTTCTTCTTCTGTTTTTTGGCTTATAATTTAGCTTACAGGATACCTTCTTTATATATATATATATATATATATATATATATATATATATATATATAT
>JAESVK010001089.1:2984311-2994359 GCA_017140935.1 Hamamelis virginiana
TATATATATATATATATATATATATATATATATATATATATATATATTATTCACCTTCGCTGTAGATTTTCTTATGTCGATCAATTTAGTTCTCTTCTCTTTCAGTGTAGTTTAATTTCATTTTCCCAAATCATTTGATCAGTTTTTGTTGTTTCTGCTCTCTCTCTATCTCTCTCTCTTCAATATTTGTGCCTTCTTCTAACTAGCTTGTTTAATGCTCTCTCTCTCTCTCTATCTCTCTTCATTTAATTTGTGCCTTCTTAACTTGATACATGAGTTTCTTCTAGCTAGCTTTTGTTTGCTGTTTTTTTTTTTTTTCCTCTCTTCTCAAAGAAGTACTTCTTTACATTTTCTCCTTCTTGCTTAAAATGGTTTCATTCTTTAAGGTTTTAGAATACCATAGTACTCTCTTTAATTTTTCCTATACAGTTATCTATTTGTTTTCCAAATCAAACCATTTGATTTTAAAAAAAATTCTTAAATGGTATATATATAATTTATTAATTAATTTCAGTACTGAAGAAACCATCAGCATTACCTTCTTCTTACCTACTCACTTCCCAATCATTATCTCATTATTAATGACATGATTTCTGTGAATGAAATAATTCAATTTATTCTTTTCGTTTACTTGTCATCCGAAGAATATTGCTTTAATTGATCATGACAATTATTCTTGAAATTTCAGGCCGAATTATGAAGTTGCAGAATTAACATGGGAAAATGGCCAGCTAGCCATGCACGGGCTTAGTGGGCTCCTTCCTTCTGCCCCGACAAAGCCCACATGGGGTAGGACCGGTGATACGCTAGAGTCCATCGTCCATCAAGCTACATGTCACAAGCATAACCTAAATACAATCCAACACAATCACAATCCGAGGAATATAAGCTCCATCCCGGCATCATCTGGTGGGAAATGGGCCGAAAGTTCGGCCCAAGTCCCAATGATTGCTCCGAAGCTTGTAAGAAAACGAATGCGATCGGATTCCGATCAATGTGGAAGAAATTTAAGCGCCAGTGTTCGAGAAGAGCGTACGGATCGTACGAGTGCGTGTGCGAGTGCTAGCGCCACATTTTGTAGGGACAATGACACAACTATGATGACATGGGCTTCTTTCGAATCGCCTCGGAGCTTGAAGACCAAAACCACGGATGAGGATTCGGCGTGTGATCATCACGGTGGTGGATCGGTAAAATATAAATTCCTTTAGTGGCATTTTGGTCATCAAATAAAATACTAATTGTCGATTGGGGGTAATATTATGTTTATCAAAGTACTGGACAGAATTGGTGCCCTCTAACTTCTCTTTTTTTCAAAAATTATTCTGTGTCTACCATCGGCATATATGTCCCTTAAGACATAGACAACCTTCATGTGCTATCACACGATAGATGATTTAATTAATTAATTATTATCCCTCATATGCCCTTTTTACCCCAATTTTTATTATATATCGTACCCCCAACTTTTCACTTAGATTTATGCACATATCAATGGTGCATTTTTTAAAGAGAAATAGAAAATTACATATTGCATGATCAAATTAGAAGGGTTAAATACTATCTTGATGATATATATATATATATATATATATATATATATATACATATATACCTCTTTTCATTAATAATTTCACACACTTTTGAATGCCCTAATTGACAAATTTTAAGCACCTTTAGCAGGAGAATCGGGATGATCATGAAGAACGGGAGACCAAAGGTGAAACAGGCCGCTCCCACACGACGAGACGAATTCGAGCAGCTGCTATTCATAATCAATCCGAGCGGGTAACTATAAACCCGAAGTGACTAGCACCCAAAAAAAAAATGACATTAATTTCTTAATCCTTTGATTATGGTAAGATAATTAATGTCACATATATATGGCTAACGATAGCAATGTTATTTAAATTAATATTTATGATATTGTAGAAACGTAGAGATAGGATCAATCAGAAGATGAAAGCTTTGCAGAAATTGGTGCCAAATGCAAGTAAGGTGAGAATTAAGAACCTCTCTCTCTTTCTCTCTCTCTCTCTCTCCCCTAAATTTTACTTTTATGTAAACATAGATATATATTAATTTTGCAGACTGATAAAGCATCAATGCTGGATGAAGTGATAGAATACTTAAAACAACTTCAAGCACAAGTTCAGATGATGAATAGTGTAAGAAACATGCCTCAGATGAATATGATGATGCCTTTAGGCATGCAGCAGCAGCAGCATCTCCAAATGTCTCTCCTAGCAAGAATGGGCATGGGTGTTGGGCTAGGGATGGGCATGGGCATGCTTGACATGAGCTCCATCGCTCGTGCTTCTCCTCAATCTCTCTCTCATCCCCTCCTCCATCCAAATACTGTTGCCGCCGCCGCTCCCACGTTTGTTCCGCCTCCCTTTGTGGTGGCGCCACCCATGATGCCGCCGCATTCTCCGGCGGCACAACCCAGTTCTGACCATGGCAATACTAATGCTTCGGTTCCTTTGCATGATCCATACTACGCCTTTCTAGCACAAGTACGTCATGAACATGCATTTCCATGATTTTTTATTATATTATTGTTTGCAAATGAGGTTTCCAAATTTTTTGTTCCACTAGCTATTTCTTAGATATGAGTAACTTCACTGTTTATTCTGTATTAGTTAACACTTGAAAAATTGATCTCACCTGTCATCTCATAAGGAAAAGTCGAATTTAAAATCTTTTATTTCATGAAATCTAAATATTATATTGAATTATTTTAGTTGATAGGATATTACACATTAATATGAGTTTGGAAGCAACTTCAAGGAAGAATGTTCATGGTGATGGGCACTAAATACACAATGCGGTCTCATTTTTGAAGTCATTCTTTAAAGAAACACCCTGTACCACAGGCTTTTTTCCAGAAGTCAAAAGAAGCCTCTCTCAATAAGTACCTTGGAATAGGGTCATTCCTCATGGAAGTTGCTTTGAACACACCCTAAGCAATGTTAACATTAATTTATTAATGAATGCTCCTAATAAGAAGTCCAAAAACACGAAAATATTCACTAGCGGATCGATAAAAGGGCAAATCGACGATTAGTGTTCCTGATTATTTATACCTAATCAATAGCTGTGATTTGCATCGCAGATGAAATACTGATCTGGAGAATGAACACCTTTTTTTTTTCATAAAAAAGAAAAAAATTGCTTGTATTATACTATTATTGTTTTTTTATTAATTATTGATAGAATGCTCAAATATTTTTGCAGCAGTCGATGAATATTGATCTGTACAACAAGATGGCAGTGCTGTACCGGCAACAGGTCAATCGAACCACACAAGCAACAAGCAGTCCTTCACGGTCAAATCATGTTCAAGGAGATTGAGAAGAGCTCAATTACATTATTAATTAATGCAAAGGAACATAATCTAGAAAATTTTAATTTTTCAGCCTATCTAGTCGATCCAAAATAAATGTGACTTTGGACAATATCCATTTTATATAAGTTATGCTTAATGATCTTGTAAATTAAGTGCTATCACGTCACTAATTTTATTAGGGATTAAAAGAAAAACCGTACACATTAATCGTGCATTTTTTTGTTTTGTTGTTTTTATCTCTCCGAAAAATGTTCATTTGCTAGTTTAGTCTATAAAATATAGTTATTAGAACCAGACTGGTCATCAACCTGTGTTTAGGTGATCAGTTTATGGATTAAGTAGTTCGATGTTGAACTTGATTAACTCAACTGGATTGTGGAACAAACAAAAATAAAAAATTTCATATTCTATTAAAAAGCTTGAAAATAGCCCATATATAGTTAAAAGCTCAATTATGATATTAAAGGTTAGAGATTCAATCCTTGCTGGTTTATTAATGCAACTAGGACCAGTTGAGTGGCTGGCATGGGTCATGAATAATAAAAGCCTACGTAAATATATTGGACTTGGTGATAGATAACTTTCCACAAAGAGAATATATGTTAGGGTTTGTGATGATGCAGTACAAATATATGGACCAACACACTCCATTAATGGTGGATAAGGTATTAATATTTAATAGAAACGTAATGACTTATTTATTTATTTATTGAAAGGATGTAATCTTTCCATTGGATACCAAGGTAGCTTTTATAAATATTTTATACCCATTGCTTGCTTATAAATACTCTTGAGTTTTTTTTTTCCCTTCATTTTATTTGTTAAGTTTCTAACAAACATATATATATATATATATATATATATATATATATATATATTTTGGTTCAAGTGTGCACCAGTGTGCATACGCACCGTTGATTGAATCTAACGGCACGTGATTCATTTTATCATTTGTCACATATCAGGCGCATTAAATGCTGTGTACGGTAACGTCAGCGACTCAATAAATTTCTTTAAAAAAATTTTTTTTTTAAATAAAACACTAAAAAGAAAGAAAGAAATTGTAAAAACAGTAAAACCACATAATTCCCTAGCGTGTTTGGAACAAAGTAAACCCGCAATCATCCTTGTGTGTTGGAAAAAAAGCTTAAAATACTAAACCTGCAGGCATAGATTGCATGTATGAAAAAGTTTAAATAGTAAACCCGTATCGCTCCCTTGTATGTTTGGAGTCTCAATCCCGCATCCCTCATCTGCAGCATTCCTTTTTTTTTTTTAGTTTTTTTTTCAAAAAGTCATACTTGCCTGCTTTTCTTTTCTCCGCATTACTCTTTCATAAATAAATAAATGACATTTTTATTTTCCAAATTAAATCCATTCTTGTTAAAAAATTATATTTTTTCCTATTTTTTTTTTTCCCCAAAATTGAATCCAATCCTTTTAAAATCTACCAACCCATCCACTTGTAAACTTCCAATTAATTATTTCACCTACAAATTTCTATTTTACATTTACTCCAAACTTAATGCAAGGGATGACTCTGGGTTTACTTTGTTCCAAACACGCAAGAGAACTATTCAGCTTTAATCTTTTTACCATTTTTTCCTTTATTTTTAGTGTTTTATTTAAAAAATTATATCTTTTTAAAAAATTTATTGAGTCACTAATGTCACCGTACACAGCATTTAATGCCCTTGATATGGGATGAATGATGAAATCGCGCGTCGTTGGGTTCAATCAACAGTGCATATTGCACTACTGCGTATGCGCATTGGTGCGCGCTTGAACCAAACTTTCTCTCTCTATATATAAAACATGTTAAAACTCTATCCTTATTTTCATCTATTCTGATATAGGGGCACATATTCCTATTTTAGAGGAGGTGTTTTCAGTTCGAGTATATAGAAGTGTATCCTACTTTTAGAGGAGGTGTTTTCAGTTTGAGTATATAGAAGTGTATCGATATTATTTGGAAATATTAAAGAGGTAACAGATGAAGGAAAATATCTATCTTTTTTTTTTTTTTTTTAAATATCTATCATTTGGCAAAAAAAAGGAAAAAAAAATCCATCACCAATCATCTCAAAGACCTCCATGAATGGAAGAGAGGGAAGATTTTGAGTTTCATGCAAATCACAAAAGACAATCTCAAGAGGTTTGGGTGAATCATGATTCATTTTCAACGCAGGCTTATAAAAATCATTCAAACAGATCGAGTCTAAAAGAATGGAACATATATGCTTTCATTCAAGCTTATAAAAATCATTCAACAATCGTAATTTACTCTAGTCTGTATCCGGATCACTCACTGGAATGCTGAAACATTTGAAGATATACATATAAAATCCAAATTTATTAGTTTTTCATTGCTAATAATAGCTTATATTAATGCTTGGATGCACATCCTTGGAATGGATTTTAGGCCATGGACCATTTATAGAAATTCCTGAAATTCAGTTGACAAATGAGCCATAGAATTAATATTGCCGACGTTTTCGATCAACATCATCATAATTATAAAGACAATGACTCCATGGAAGAATCAGTGATGAGCACAAGTGAGTCATATATATATATATATATATCAATTGGATCAACTTAATTTCTTAATTCGTATGACATTCAGAACCAGAAGCGAAGGGTCAACATATCTTGTAAGTCCTTATCATTATAAACATGCTAGCCCGAAAGCTATACCTCAACCCTTATCTTCTTCTGCTTTTTCTAAACCTATCTATAGGTTGGAAATTTGAAATTACAAGTTTTTATTAGCATTTTTCAATGTGCCACCACCACGATATATATATATATATATATATATATATATATATATATATATATATATATATATATATATTGCTGTTGGGACCATGAAATATCCTTCTTGTAAACGTCGCGTTATTGCTATGAATAGTAGGAGGAATTAAAGTGCCTTGAGAAAAATTCATGCAATTATTGTCAATATATCAGATACATTTAGGAGGAATTTGGTGCATTTTCTATCAAATTTCTATCAAGTTTGGTGTCAATCTCATACTATTATGTATAAGAGATTTTTTTGGGGTGGGAGGGGACCTGGAATGAGTTTTATTTGATTGACATATCCAAGTAGACCTTAATCAGAAGGTAATGGAAATAAATAGGCCAAAATATTCCATGATTTGGTCAAAAGTATCCTAACCAGATGACTATGACAATCCACATATTCATCACATTGCATTGAAAAAACAAGCAGAGATATTGTTAGACAGGTGCAAAAATGGTTCGTGACATTGTGATGTTACGAATTAAGAAATTAAGTTAGAAATCAATGAGTAAGAATATGAATTCGCCTCTGGTACAGGTTTCGGGTGCAGATACGTGTCCAGGTATTGAATTCGTCTATCTTACAAATATTTTTCACTGTTTTCAAGAATCCATTAGGAATACTCTTATCTAAGTACTCTTATCGGGTGCGGGTACTTTGGGGTGAAGTAAAGAATCCGAATAACATAGACTACAAGGGATTGCAATGGAACCATCTATCTTAATATGCTCCACATGTATGGTATGGTTATGGGGACCATCACATCATTTCCTAGATCGAGATTTCATGAGAGGTTCATCTTCAAGCTAGCACCCAGTTCCTCTTCAACTTTGCTTTAAATAGATACACCAAACTTCATAACTCACAAATCATATCTAGAATCCAAGAAGTTCATAATATGAGATAGAATATAGGACCTAAGGCAGAGCTGCTTATCTCATTATAATGAATGAATGAGTTTCCTACTAATGTAGTGAGGGACCATTTGCTTCTTTGTCACAGGCTGGAGACAGAAGAATGATTGGGGTAGTTTTGTACACCTGGAACAGATGACACATCTTCTAGGAGAGTGACTTCTACATCTTCTAACTCATCGATTTCTACACCAACTCACTTATTAGGAATTGTTCTTGTACAAAATTTTAGTGGGATGCTCAAATTAGGCTAGTTAAAACTCACCCAATTCAAACTGCATAAAATATGCTGGAATGGGATGTAGGAATATTTAGATATCTACAGATAAGGTTAAGCCCCAGCCGGGTACTTTCATCCCTACGGGGACATCTTGCATTGTTTTTTCCAATTTTTTTTTTTTTTTTTTACAAGAAACCTTTATTTTACTTTTTGCTCTGTAGTAAAAATTGAACCATTCAGCCCACCCTCCCTAACAATGCCATTCCTACATCTGCGATATAATGGTTTTGGCAATACAAGCAACCCTTATCAATAGTTAAGGACTGTGATTTATTAGGAGAGTTCATCAAGCAAGTTTAATATATGGACACTGGGAAGTTTCTAACAGCTACAACTGGGAAGGCTAACAAAAAAAGAATAAGAAAAAGAAAGGGTATGGGAAACATATTACAGGAAAATGGTTTGGGGACGATTAATAAACCTAAAGGGAAAAATGCATCAGGGGGAGGAAAAGTGTTGAGAAAATGCATAGGTAAAATGTGAGGGGATTTTATGTAAGAAGTATGGAAGCATGAGGAAACTTAACTCTAGAACAATGTCTAAGAAATGCCTACTATGGAGAAATGTTGTGTCTCCTAAACATATCTTATGAAGAAAGTGCAATTGAATACAAATTCTTCTAAATTTTTTCAAAATGTCCCCTTGAATTTTAGAATTTTCATGCATCATCCAATCAAGTTCCTCCTCCCTCTGCGTCATCCTACCAAACTTTCTATTACACTGGGTCTACGAAATAGGACACACTAGGTGGAGCTTGATCCACTGTGAATGCAAGCCATGTGTTAGAAAGGTATAAGTTCTCATCTTCTAGATTATATCTTTCTTATTCATCTAATAGTACTAAAAATACTATCTTTTATTCGAGTTTATTGAAGAAATGATTTTAAAACATTAAGCTATACTCAACACCATGTTTTTAGTTTGTTTGGAACTTCATGACTTCAAAAGCAACATATTTTCATCTAAATTTACAAATCAACAATATAGATGATGGTACGAGAAAATATCTTCATAGAATAGTCAACAACTGTACTTTAATTGCTTCAAAATCGTTTGTAAGTTACATCGATGCAAATAAATTGTTAATCATGCCCGTGTTTGAAGTTTGATCATGAGTTCACAAGTTACAACTTAATGCTGATAATGAACAACAGACAAAGGGCCACTATAGATGTCCAATATAGACTTCTAGCTCATAAAATGGAAGCAACATGAATTAAAGTCAGCCTGCCTGAAAGATGAGGGTAAGGAATTGAAGAACAATCTCAATCACCTGGCAAAGATTGAAGTTATTTTGCACAATATATTCGTACAATTACAATTAAACCTCATTCAAAAAGTATATAATACATCAACATAAATAATGTAAAAATTAAATAAGCAACTAGAGTTGAATACCCTTGGGCAAATGGACATTCAAAACAGCACACACAACAGAACCCTTAAATTATTTCATCCAATCTTTCTCAACGCAGCCTGCTCTCTCTTCATTTCCACTGTCACAACTTTACAAAAGGTTGTGACCTATACTCCCACATCACCTTAATAACTTTAATTATTTTCAGATTATTATATACAGAAATTGACATATGTTTGAAAAAGAGACAGACTATTGATACCTCAATATATACTAGTAGCTGATGAGGGTTTAGTCTCTTGGAGGGATATCACAGTTTCAAAAGCACACACCAAAGCTTTGACTTTACTCTTCCTGGTCACGGCAAGCTTACTAGCAGTCTCTTCAATCACATTATTGAACAAACTCTGGGCGTCTTTCTTTCCTTCAATGTCTTGGTGTTTCAGAACAACTTTCTTTGATTCAGTTTTATTACCCTTTAACTCACCATCAACAACTTCTCTCATCCGATATCTTCCCATTTTGGCGTCATTCTTGACATTTTGGTTCTCACCTGGCAATCTTCGAGGCCTAAATCTGAGTCTCCTTGGACTATTGTTCTCAGACTGAAGGTCAACCACCTTTCCTCTCCTGAAAGTCAGCTTTTTGGGTTGGTGGTCCTTATCCTCTGAGCTAGTTATTCCACTCCTTCTAGGCCTTCTCATGTATTCCACTTTTCGGCTTGCTAATTGCTTCCCAGTTCCAGTTTCATTGTGTTCAGAGATGATGCCATTTATTCCACTAAGTGAAGACTCAGATTGAGACATGGATGATGACAATGATAACAATGATAATGATGGAGATGGAGATGGAGATGAAGACGACCCCGTGCTACGAATCCTATTTCGAGTATGTCTCAATTTTTTGTTTTCAGAGGATGGAGGCGATTGAGTCGTATGAATTCCATTTCGAGCACTACTCAGATTTTTGTTCTTATAGGATGGAGATGATCGAGCAGTTTTGATTCTATTATGAGCACGTCTCGAACTTTTGTCCCCGGAGGATGGAGACAATTGAGTTGAATGAGTACCATTTTTGGCAGGTTCAGTAGTTTTGTTCTCAGCCTCTGGTTCAATAATGTAAAGAACCTTTTCTGGGACATTCTCATCACTGCCTCGCTCAGGTTTATCTTTCCTAGCATTGTTTCTATTCGTTGCATGAGACGTCCCTCTGAGGTTCTTATAGTTTCCAGCATTTATGCTTGCAACTCTCTTTACAGAAGGTCTAGGAGACAATGAAACAACTGATGACACCAGAACTTCTTTCTCACCCATTTTAAAGGTCCCCATTTCTTTGCCAATTC
>JAESVK010001089.1:3023129-3039594 GCA_017140935.1 Hamamelis virginiana
AATGAGGAGTGGACCGTATTTATCCAAATGGGATCTGGACCCCAATGGATCATTTCAGTATATATATATATAGATATAATCCAATGGTCAGTTTTTCAAAATTGTCATCGCAAATGACTCTACAAGAGAGCACTTGATGCAAGAAGCATCAGGTGCACCTGATATTAGAAGCTATATATATATATATATATATATATATATATATATACAGACATGATAATATAAGGCCAGCCTTACGCAAAGTTGCGTAAGGTCGTCTCCATATAGCTAATTTTAGATCAAAATTCATAAAACTGACCGTTGTATTAGATGCCCCATCTCTGTATGTCATGCCTGCAAAAAATCACAGTGATTTGACGGTTGGTTTTTGAAATATGTCATTATGAAAATATGTAACTTATTTGTTCTTCAAAATATCACCATTTTTTTAACGGCAGTTATTTCAAAAACCAACTGTTAGATCACTATGATTTAAAAGTCCACTATGATTTATGCCTCATACCGTACGAAGCATTGCTTAGTTTAAACATAATTTTAATAAATGGGTTGGTACCATTTATTTATACATATTCAAGTTAATGCTCTTCATTTTTCTTGTCATCATGCTCTTGTTGTGGATGTCACCAACATTATAAGCAATTTACCAAGCTAATTAGGGGCCCAGTCCAAGTCAAACCCTTATCAGTGAAGACTATCCTTCTCATGAAACTTTCAAAATCATCATTAACATGCAGTAGGTTTTTAATTATGTATTCATAGGTTTTAATGATTAATTATGTATCTATAGTACGTCTTGCATTTTTTTCATGTTGTCAGCTGTCCAACTTGTAGTCTACAAGTTGTAGATAACGACTTTATTTATTTATTTTAATTTTAAGAAGTATTAATTCTCCATCCCATCTTTTTTTTAGGGGTCCCTTTCACGTCTCCATTATTTCAAATAAGGCATCTAGCTCATCTATAAATATCCATGCCGACACACCCTTCTCAATGGTTTCCATGCCCTTCTCTTTTATATATATATACACATACAGAGGTGCTAATTTAAGGTGCACTTGATGCAACTTGCATCAGGTGCCCTTTTCTATAGCCACCTGTGATGAAAATTTTTAAAAACTGACCGTTGAATTAGATACCCCTATAATGTATGTTATGTTTGTCAAAAATCACTGTGATCCAACGGTTGATTTCTGAGAAAACTGACTGCTAAAAAATGATAACATTTTAAAGAACAAACGTCATAGTTTTTTAGCAGTCAATTTTATATATATATATATATATATATATATATATATAGAGTTCCGATCTAAGTAAGTATATGCTGACTTTTACGAAAGTCAGCATGAAGCTCATAGGGAATTGTAGGATATGCATATTTTGAAAAACCGACCGTTGGATTAGATTCCCTTGTTATGCATATCACGTCTGCCAAAAATCATAGTAATTCGATATATGCATATCAAAATACAGATTGTGAAAATTTTCTAACCGTTGAAAACTGTCACAGTTTTTCTCAATAATATATCTTAGAAACCAACCATTGGATCATTGTGATTTTTGGCATGCCTGATATACATATGCGTAATATCCAATCCAATGGCCAGTTTTTTAAAATATGCATCTCACAATCACCTATGATTTCATGATAGAATCATTTTTGTATATGTATATACTAGTAGTCATCCCGCGCGATGCGCGGCAATTATAAAAATCCAACCCTATGATCCAAGTTTATCATTAATTTCGTCCCCTATCAAGTATCAATAGTCTTAGTTCCAAAATCTCAAATACTATTTGCTAACCTTCCAAAAATTCATTCTATAAGAAAAAAATAGAAGGAAAAATGAAAACACTTTTTGAATGCAACTATGTCACTTCCATTTTAAATTGAAGATGATTTTATAGTTTAAAAACATAGTATTCACTTATAATCTGAGCTCAATCTCCAAAGAAACATTTTTTTTTTCTTTTTATAAAATTCTAAGAACCACATCTTTGACTAAAAATATTAAGAAACAGCATGCAGTGGAGAAACTAAAAAGAAAAAAAAAAACAGAGAGAAGAAGAGGAGACGAATATTTGGGTTGGTTAGCAAGAGAAGAAGATACCAAGAAGCAACAATGTGCAATGAAGATAATTTTTGGTATCATAAATTATATATATATATAGAATGGCGATCATTTGCAGTCCGGACTGCAAGTGGACTACACAGCCATTTGGCCATGCTCCGGTGGTCAGTAATTTCAGTCTGCTTAAGGTTGGTTTTAAAAAATTCTGACCGTCGGATCGACATGATTTTTTGCAGGCATGGCATGCAGGGGGTGAGCATCATATCCAACGGTCGGAATTTGGAACCGACCACCGGAGCATGGCCAAATGGCTGTGCAGTCCACTTGCAGTCTGGACTGCAATTGATCGCCATTATATATATATATATATATATAAAGAGAAGGAGAGTAGGAAAAGGAAGAAGCAAGTCAAAACTAAAAAAAAAAAACAACTTTATTATAGAGACAGAGAAAAAGAACGTACTTGTTAGGTGGTCCGTGGAGAAAAGAAGAATTGGTTTAAAAAAATATAGAGAGAAGAAGAAGAATAAAAAAAAACCCTAGCATTGATATGAAATTCATGCAAAAACGGCTGATGTAGAGAGAAAAATAGAAAAAATAATTTAATGAAAATAGAAACCATACAATGAAGTCCAAATTTGATATAAATGGAAAGTCAAAAGTGGGGATTAAAATAAAATCAAATATGCAATAAAATAAAATAAAATATGGCATGAACCGATAAGAAAGATGTAAGAAGAGTGAATTATGGAGAAGAGAATGAAGAAGAGAAGGCCTTTGAGGGCCGCTACGTAGGACGAACTGAGTTATATATACACACACACACACACACACACACATAGGAATGATAAGGTCAGGTCGACCTAATGTAATTAAGTTGCATCATGTCACTCAATTATAACCATTTGCACATTATATTTTGAAAAAAACGACTGTTGGATTTGATATTCTTCTTATGTATGTCATGTCTATCAAAAATCATAGTGATCCAACAGTCAGTTTTTGAAAAACTGTGACTTTTTTGTTCTTCAAAACGTCACCATTTTTTCATCGCCTGTTTTTTCTAAAACAGACCGTTGGATTACTATGCTTTTTGGCAGACATGACATACATAAGAGCTGTATCAAATCCAAAGGTTGGTTCTTCAAAATAAACTGTACAAATGGTTGTAATTGAGGTGATCTGATGTAGTATCAGGTTGACCTAACCTTAGCATTCTGGTGTATATATATATATATAGAAGTGCTATGGTCAGGTGCACCTTATGCTTCTTGCATCAGGTGCCCCATTGTAGAGTCACTTGCGGTGCAAATTTTAGAAAACTGGCCATTCGATTAGATACCCCAGTCATGTATGTCATGCCTGCCAAAAATCACAGTGATCCAACGGTTAGTTTATGAGAAAACTGACTGTGAAAAAATGATAACATTTCAAAAAAACAATAAAGTCACAGTTTTTCAAGGTTTCATTTTTCAAAAACCATCCGTTAGATCACTGTGATTTTTGACAGACATAACATATATGATAGAAGTATCTAATCCAATGGTCAGTTTTTCAAAATTGTCATCGCAAACGACTCTACACGAGAGCATCTGATGCAAGAAGCATCAGATGCACCTTATATTAGAAGCTATATATTTATGGTTTTGGAAATCCTAAAATCCATATGGTTGAACATCACTTTAGCCAAATTGCACACTAAATTATGTTCCCCAAATGAAAAATGAGCGGCCATAGAAAATTTCTTAAGAAAAAAAAATGACAAAATAGTGAAAATTCATTTCTTTGCTTGAGCTATTATAATTAAATTCGCCAAAAACTAAGAACCCAAGAAATTATGTTCAATAAATCTAATGTTGCAGTTGTCAGTTGTCCAAAGAGCATCTAATTCCTAACTCTTAATCATTTCTCACAAAAAATAATAAAGAATTTTTCTAATTATACGGTCTGCAGTCATACCCCATGTTTCACATTGGGGCTGTTTTCCTATCAATTGGTCACTCACATCCCATCCCATCCCATGAGAGAGACATCATATCACTGAGCACCGACATTACGAATAGTAATTTCCAAAAAAATAAATAAATAAATATATATATATATATATATATATATTAATTTAGGTAGCGTTTGGATTTATTTTTTATGAGTACTTATTTGCTTTTTTAAAAATCTGCAATATGTAATTTTTTATAAAAAAATTTAGAAAAACAAATAAGTACTTATAAAAATCAAATTCAAACGGTGCCTTAGCTTTTGAGGCTGCAGGCACGAGGCATTGCTTAGTTTAAACATTATTTTATACATATTCAAGTTAATGCTCTTCATTTTTCTTGTCATCATGCTCTTGTTGTGGATGTCACCAACATTACAAGCAATTTACCAAGCTAATTAGGGGCCCAGTCCAAGTCAAACCCTTATCAGTGAAGACTATCCTTCCCATGAAACTTTCAAAATCATCATTAACATGCAGTAGGTTTTTAATTATGTATTTATAGGTTTTAATGATTAATTATGTATCTATAGTACGTCTTGCATTTTTATTTTTTTTCCTTGGAATTCCAGTGAAGTAACAATCTAGATACATGTTGGATTAAGATCAAGTTATTTGAAACTTTTTGGTGGAAATAAGATTGCTGATTGAACATTTCTGCGTTTTCTTGTTGTCTAATCTTTAGGGAGAAAGTTTTTAATATTATTGTTGATATGGTACTACAGGTCAATAAAAATATGACACGATTTAGTCAGAATGTCGGGAGAAAATAATCCAAAAATAGAAAAATATTTTGACATTTTTTAACAACTCATTGTGCCCGTATTTTTATTAGCCATTTTCTATTTTAAGCCCAACACATTTAACCCAAAGAGGAAATTAATACACTAATTAAATCATAATTGCTTGAACTCAAAAGTAATGTCCAATTATCCCAAGCGTAGCGTAGGATCTATCATGTGCAAGCATAGTAATTCATGGGAGTACCCGTGGTCATGTTCTCAAGGATAGAATTAATGTTGAGAGAAATAACAAATCCTTTTGAATTTGGTTCAAGTGTGAGAAAAAGAAATTAAAAAAAATCCAATGGTTGATTTTAGATTGGATTATGTAACGAGTACTAAAATTTTTGAATAAATTAACAAATAAAGAAATTAGTTGGGATTTAGAGTTCATCCAGTCCACATCTATGGTTATAATTTTTCATACTTTTAAACACATCCAAAGCATATTGAGAAATGGTTTGGATGGAATATTTAGCAATAAAAACCTCAATTATATACACGCTCAGATTACATTGAAGAATGGTTTGCGCAGAAGATTTAACAATAAAAACAATCCTGTTTTAAAATTTAGAATATTGAATCTAAACATTATTTCAAATATTTTTAGTAAACACTTGGAATGCTTTTAGCGCTAAGAACCACCTGTGCCAAGAAACCCTGTCTACAGATGGTAAAATTAAAGCTAGCCAATCCTTGTGGATCTGAGTAAATTCAATGTTTATCATCAATATAAAAAATCTTTCAAACAAGGAAAAGTATGATAAATTAATAACCATAGACATGAATCAAGAATCCCCCATCAATCCCAACTAATGAGATTTAGCTACTCATGTAATTAGAATTAAACATAATAAAAGATAAATAAATTTAAGATATGGATTAAACTTTGGTAATTCTAAAAATGAATTGCATAAACTAATTATGAAAAGAGATATATATATATATAGATAATTAAGCAAAGAAATAAACTAAATGATGAAATTATAAACTTAATTAAAGAAAACACTCTAAATACAAAGAAAGAAAAGAAAGTAATTACAAACTAGAATAACTAAGTTCTAGAGTGAAGGTGTGTCTTTGGAGAGAGACCCTTTGCCATGCTTATATAGAGAATTTGATGAGAAAATTCCAAATTATGCAATTTTGCACAACAAATTAAGTTTATGCTTGGTGATTTTTCCCACTCATCCATTATCCTCCATTAACAAGATTAAATATAGCTTATGGTTTTGATTAAGTGTCCCTTTGTTAGCTAATTCCTTTGTCTTTTCAATAAATGCAAAGCCACATCATTCCCATTAGCTTCCATGGATTATGAGTCACTACAATTTAGACTGCTTAGTTGCACTTGGAAATGCATTATTGCGATGCAATCAATAATTTTGTCTCCTAATTAATGCATGAAACACAAGAAAATTGGATTTCAATGTCTCATACCCAAAACCAAACCCCCCCAAAAAAAAAAAAAAATCCCTCTTTATATATAACTCAGCCTCAACCACTCATGCATGTTTTTTAATTGAATTTTCCAAATTTGCAAGCAGTGGCATGATTACCCAACAAAGTACATAAATATTATTTAATTTGCAAATTATAGTAATGAGTGTCTTCACATGGAGATGATTAAGAAATACTTTGAAGTTAATTTGAACCATCAACTCAATTATCACCCCTATATAATTTGTTACGTACGTTTCCCGTATAAATCAAGTGTGCGTAAAGAGACAAATTAACCTATCGTGCATGTTACAATTAAACAACCAAGATCGGAATTTGTACTATATATTATATACTTGAATTTTTTAAATTACTCCGATCCCAATACAGAAAGATACAATAAATCATGAATCCTTTCTTACTCAAAGTAGTAACAAAATTAACATAAATAAACAAAACTGCAAATGCAAGCCAAATGTCCAAAATTATAGTACCCTACTTTCTCTCCTTCTAGTTCAGCGGAGGCAAATTTTAATTGGTTGTTAGTATTTTATTTCAATTCAAAAAATCGAAAAAAGCTTTTAGAAATGAGATCTTGGGAGTGGGGTTAGAGATTTTATAGGAAGGAAAAAAAATAAAATAAAAATAAAAATTAATAAAGGCAGAAAAAGTAAAAATAAAGAGAATAAAGAGAGCCTCCTCCTCCTCCTCCTCCTCAACTAGCTTCCTCCATGGTCCTTTCTTCTTCTTACCTTGTAACAAATTAACAAATAAAAACCAAAAAAAAGAAAAGAAAAGCAAATGCAAGCCAAATGTAAGTCAAATTAATGTTTTGTTTTGTTTTTACTATATCCTTGCTTATTCTCTTGTAATAAACTAAATAATAAAAACAAAAACAAAAAACAAAAAAACAAACTGCAAATGCAAGCCAAATGTTTTGTCTTTTGTCTTTTGTTTTTTGTTTATCCTTTCTTCTTTCTTCTTTCTTCTTTCTTCTTTCTCTTGTTGGTGTAATGAAGAAGCAACATAAGCAAGAGCTAGTTGGAAAGGGAGGGGAAAGTAGTATTGAATGAACATGATCACTGTTCCATGATTGTTTATGTTTCCTTGGCTTGAAGAAGGGGCATTCTATTGTGGGGACCCAAACAGTGCCCAAAATCCCATCATGTTTTCTTTTTCTCTTTTTTGTTGACCTAGTAACCTAATATGCTAATAACATACTTGTGTAACAAATTTTTTTTTTATTTTTTTTATTTTTTTTAAAAAACTAGTGAAGTAAAAGGTCATAATTTTTTTACATAAAATTAAGTATAAATCAGTGCATGTGATTATCACTTGACTTCTCAAAAACCCATGAAAGAAAATTTTTTTTAGAAATTGATATGTTAAAACTTTAATTTTTTTTGGTAGAAAAAAATAATAAAATTCACTTAAAAATCAAATACATCTGAGAAAATCTATCCCTAACAACCTCTACAACAATGTTCTATAGTTTAGCTAAAAAATTATTGATCCATTCTAATTCAGACTCTAAACCACGACCTATTTCAACTAAACTGTTGAAAGATTTGTCCCACATCAGTTTCTCACACCACTCAAGCTTGGTTAATAAGTTCTAGAGACTCTCAACTTTGTAACTTAAGTTATTGAATTAGATTCTAGTTTCTAACACAAACAACAAAAATTCAAATAGATCCGAGTTTGAAAGAAATAAAAAGAAACCAAAAAGCCGTACTGAGTTAGTAGTTTGATTTTCGAACCTTTTGAGTTGTTAATGTGGACAGATTACTTACCTTAATTAGTAATATATTAATTGTCCTTGGCTAATAGTAACTTGCTACTAGCATCACGACTTTTAAGAAAATTTCAAAATGGGGTTAATTTTTTGGGGCTGTGACAAAATTGGGTTAATTTAATTTTAATTTTTTACATTAGACAAAATCCTGCACAAATCTCAGATCTAGCAAAATGTGGGTCCACTCATTTAAGTGGGTCCCACTAGAGATCTCACCTTATTCAGCTCAGGTCTTGTCTGGGCATAATTGGAAAAGTTGGTCCCATCCCATGCACGTCAATGGCTATGCAGATCCCAGTGACAGCTAATTAACCCTGGCCCATTCCATAAATCTCTGGTTATGGTTAACACCTAATTAATTATAATAATCTCATCACAATTAACTTTAATAATACCATAATATTTACATAATTGTACAGTTATGATCACTTGCTTGATGTTGACATTTATGATCATTTCCATGTCATCATAGCACCGTGGATACGAATTTATCTGTGAGAACGGTCTAGCAAATCACAACAGTTGATAATATGAATTTCAAGACGTGCATGTAATAAATTAACGGTAGCAATATTTTCTATCGAAAATAGATTTTCATATGCAACATGGTATGAGTGATTATTTCAGTGTAATTATATTCGTGGATATATGATTTTCTGTGGACATGGTTTGTGAAATTCATTAATTTACTATTTCGTATTTCAATTGTAAATGTTAATTATCCATGCATAATCACCGAATTTAATTATGTGTGAATGATTAACGAATTAATAACAGTCATTACTCACCTTACATTATCATTAATTTAAAAATTTTCGACCTTGACATTAGAAGATGATCGATCAACTTTACATATATAAATTTAGATAATAATATTTATTTTACCAGTAAGGCGATCGGATATTTTTACTAGATTTATTTTTCAACGCGGATAAAATTATCATTCACTCCATGCTAATTAGCGAAAATCAGGCTGACTTTATAGAAAAGCGATAAATTGAATTTAAAATCTTTTGCTTCTTAAGACATAAAATGAACCGTCCACTCTTTGGAAATATTATATAAAAATATATATTAAAGAGGAAGTCCCAAGGGTTTTATTAGCATACGTAAATGATTTTAAATGTCACGTGTGTCTCCTAACTAGCAACCCATCTCTATTCAACATAATTACTTTCCTTTGTTTGCGTGATTCAATTAATTCAAATAATATATATATATAAACCCCAATCACCCACCCCATTCATCACCTCCTACAACAACAACAACAACTTTCCCCTTAACAAATTATCTCTCTCTAGTTCTCTCAATTCCTTTATCAAACACTTGCCGTGCACCATGGTTTCCGAGCGGCTCATCCACTCGAAACACGCATGCGTGATCGGTGCCGGCCCATCGGGTCTAGTAGCAGCGAGAGAGCTAAAGAAAGAAGGCCACAGTGTAGTTGTAATTGAGCAAAACCATGATGTAGGAGGACAATGGCTGTATGAGCCTAAAGTTGAAGAAGAAGACCCATTGGGAAGAAATGCTGTATTAAAAGTCCATAGCAGCATGTATGCTTCTCTAAGGGTTTTGTCTCCCAGAGAAATAATGGGGTTCACTGATTTTCCATTTGTGATGAAGGAAGGAAGAGATATGAGGAGATTTCCTGGGCATAAGGAGATTTTTTTGTATCTTAAGGACTTTTGTGAATGGTTTGGATTAAGAGAGATGATAAGATTTAATACTAGAGTTGAGTATGTGGGGATGTTGGATTATGGTGAGTTTGGGAAGGATTTGAGATGGGTTGTTAGGAGTAAAGAGAATAGGTCTGAGAAAGTTGTTGAAGAGGTGTTTGATGCTGTTGTTGTGGCTACTGGACATTACTCCCAGCCTAGAATGCCTGCCATTAAAGGTATGTATATATGTATATGTGTATATAGTACAAATAATGATGGATTTTGGTACATACATAATGGTCTGTATGATTATGGCTGTTTGTGATGTGCATGCGCATGCATCTTACGTACATTCATGCATCACTGGTCGGGGGTGTGATCATACGGACTGTATGTTATGTACATACGACATCTGAAATCAAATTTATATATATATATATAGTTATAAACCATGTTCTTTCCTATAATTTTTCTTTCCTATGTGTTATATATGATGATAATCTTGTTTATTGTCAATAATAAGGAATGGATGCATGGAGAAGGAAGCAAATGCATAGTCACATTTACAGGGTTCCAGAGCCATTTCGCAATGAGGTTTGGCAAAAATACTTTCTTACACTTTGATTATAACTCAATTCAACTAAGTCTTAATCTCAACTACATGGATTTGACTATATGAATCCTTTTTTCCTTTTTAGACATGGATTATGTTTCCCAAAAGTATTTTTTGAAAACAAATTCATTTTCATTCCATTCCATTATCTTTCATTTCTATTCCCATTCTTTATTTTTCATTTCTATAACTACTTCAAAGGGTGTTTTTTTTTTTTTTTGACATATATTTAAATGACCCCCTTGAGCTCTCATATATATATATATATATATTGATTGCTTGTACAGGTGGTAGTGGTTGTTGGAAGTTCATTAAGTGGACAGGACATATCAATGGAGCTTGTGGAAGTGGCTAAGGAAATACATCTAAGTGCCAAATCTCTTGACAATATTTCTGAGGGTTTATCTAAAGTCATCTCCAAACATGAAAACTTGCACCTTCATCCGCAGGTATTTATTATATATATATCCCAGCCCCATATACCCCTGTTTTAATCTAACCATATCCTTTCATGAATTGACTCAGTCTTCACTGAGTCAGTGACTCAATTTGAGTGTAACTCTACTGAGTTAACAGTTCACTCGGTACAGTAGCTGTCAATACTAATGGTGTTATGAATCAATAAATGCTTTTTAACAACTGACATTGAAACTTTAACGAATTGCAGATAGACTCTCTGCATGAAGATGGAAGGGTTTTATTCAAAGATGGCTCGTGGGTCGTTGCAGACACCATCATATATTGTACAGGGTAAATTGTCACAAATATTTAAACTTATGATCATTATGAAGTGAATGACGTGAATTTAAATTATAATATAAGTAATATTATTTTTAGAAAAATAATAATTAGTTCAAGTTTCGCCAAAACAGGGACTATCTATGCCAAATTTTCTATACCACTCCAACCAAAACCAAATTTTAGCAGGTTAGGGATGTAAATTTAGATCAAATTATATGACATGACAGCGACATTACAATAATTTGTATTATTGTAATACTTGAAATATCTCACATAATTTAATTTAAATTTTTATCCTAACAACATTACTATTAAACCATGGTGACATGGTCACATATGAACCAGACATCTGAACAGCTATTCATTGGGTCCTGTCTACTAGATTCCTAATTTGAAAAGTTAGTCTGATTGGATGATCATGACTGTTGACCTAGAAGATCTTCAACTTGTTGCAGTCCTCACTTATTGGACAACCAACCTTCAGTCCAAGAACATAAATAATAATATTAATAATAATAAAGTGTTATGGGCTGTGTGTAGGTATTCATATTCATTCCCATTTCTTGACACCAAAGGAACAGTAGTGGTGGATGATGACAGAGTGGGACCTCTGTATGAGCACACCTTCCCCCCATCATTTGCCCCCTCCTTATCTTTTGTGGGCATTCCTAAAAAGGTATATAATTTCATGATTAATTCCTTTGTGCAAATTTCAAGATTTTTGTAGGCATATGTTTATATGTATTATCTAAGCATGAAGTTAATAGATAATTATGAGATACATATTTTCAAAACTGATCGTTGGATTATATATTCTGTTTGTTAATGTCATGCATGTCAAAAATCACGGCCATTCAATGTAAACATCTCAAAATATTGACAAGAAAAACTGTGACTATTGAAAACTATCATAATTTTTCTCAGTGACATTTCTGATGAACCGACTGTTGAATCACTGTGATTTTTAACATACATGACATATATAAGTATAATATCTAATCTAGCAGTCAGTTTTTTGAAAAATGTATCCCACAATTATTTACTAACTTCATGATTACACAAACTTATGTAAGAATACGCTAACATGATCATTTCTATAATCATATATATATATAAAATTCAGTGCAATTTTATTTATAATTATATATTTAGAATTTTTAAAAAAAGGTTTTGTTTTTGAGGGCCTTGATTGATGATGTGATGTAGATCATAGGGTTCCCTTTCTTTGAGTCACAAGCAAAATGGATAGCTCAACTGCTGTCTGGGAAAAGAAAACTACCATCATGGGATGACATGATGCAGTCCATTAAAGAGTTCTATCACTCAAGGGATCTTGCTGGCATTCCAAAGCATTATACACATGATATTGGAGATTTTGAGGTACATGCATCATCTCTACCCATTTTTATTTTTATATTTTTTATAATTACATTGGAGCAACTTAAACCCTAAACCTAGCTCCCTAACTCCATCCCACCCAAATACCATTTTGAGCTTCCATTGAAGTTCATTGGTTTTTTTTTTTTTTTCTTCCCCAAAGTCTCCACTTTGACATGTTCACCAAGTAGAAAGTTTAATTTTCTCTTGAATTTCACTGAATTTTTTTATTAATCTAAGCAAGCTTAGACATGACACGAGGCGATCAGCTAGTGTAATTAATACATATATTAAAAAATAAAAAAGGGGGGGGGGGGGGAATTTAAGGATAAAAAATTGGGACAAGTAGCTGTCCTATTTTTGATATTGATTTTGTAAGCTAAGATTATAAACCTTGCATTCTAAGATTATATTCTGTCATATTTGTTTGCTTTCTCTTGCAGTATTGTGATAAATATTGTGATCAAATTGAATTCCCACGCTTAGAAGAATGGAGGAAAGAGCTTTGTATTTCAGCCATAATTAATTCTTTTGCCAACTTGGAGACATTTCGCGATTCTTACGACGATCATGAGCTGCTTCAAGTGGCTTATCAAAGCCCTCATTTCACTCAACTTGGACCTAACACTTTTACTCTGTAGTCGCCATCGAATTCGATCATTTAATTTGGAATATTACACATTTTAATTAATTGTCGTTGTTTAAGATTGGAAATTAATGATAAGAGAGAGAGAGAGAGAGAAAGAGAGAGAGAGAGAGAGATTGATACAACTTTTTATTGTTAATTTCCAATCATTTTGGTCAAAGAATATATAGTTCAAAGCAATATTTTCATCAAAGAATTGTGCATTATCATTTGTTTGCTGTACTCGAGTGTCATGGAAGTGCTTTTGAAAGCAAAAATTAAAGTGATCTTTGCTTTTAGTGATAGCAAGAAAAAACAGGGCTTATAGTTGGAGAACCAAACAGCACCTATGCTTTAGTAATTTATGAAGAAGGGTCTCTAAGTGGGGTGTTTGGATATATGCTAGCTTTCTTTCTTTTAACTTACTATCTATATCTATACTACTTGTAAAAGTCTAAATGATGGAAAAAATTTTGATACTCTTATAATAAATAATAATGACACTTATGCCCTCCTATAATTTTAATTATTTAAAATCTCTTTAACTTCTTTATTAGAAATCTTCTTTTTAACTACTTTTTTTTTATTCTTAATAACTTTAGAATTGACCATTCTTTATCAAGTTTTCTTATTTGTGTATAATTCTTTTTTAAAATAAAAATTTATTATAATTTAGTTGTGCATTATATATATATATATATATATATATATATATATATATATATATTTAAAAAAAATTTGATTGGCCATAATATCTTATATAATTATAAAAGTAAATAAATAGGTATGGTTTAATTCCACCAATCAAAAATCATAATAGTGGGGCCTTTCTAATTGATTGAAGATTACTTATAAATGGAGTAATTTTTTTGAATTGAACTCAATTTCTCAATCCCTATAAAATTTCATCAATCACAACAAAAGTATTATAAATTAAATTGAAATTCTTTTACAAGCACGGTCCCATAAAACTTTATCAATCTTCTTAATTCAATTGTTTTTTTTTTTAATTAATTTATAAATACTAACGCATTTATAGATCGAACTCAATTGCTCGAAAAATTAATATTATATGATTCACACTTTATTTATTATTTTCAAGAAAAAACAAACATAATTTGACTAATTGTTCTACTATAGTTTTTATTCATAAATATTGATTCGTCACTATATTAGACTTAATTTCTCAAATAATTAAATATTATAAAATTCACAATTTATTTCTTAGTTTCAAGAAAAAAAAAATGAAAAATTTCTAATTATTTTAATAAAATTGTGAATATTCTATCTTAATTGTATTGATCACTCTATCGCTCAAAGTCGAAATTTTTTATTTTTTTATTTTTTTTATAAAAAGATTATCACGTGCATTCCACATGGTGAAATGCTAGTTGTAAGAAAATGTTCCTTTAAAAATAATATAAGATTAAAAAATAAAAAGTAAGGAGAGGCTTAAAAATATTATAGCTTAAATTGTGTTCATTTAAAAAATATTCTTCCATGGTTTAATAATAATAATAATAGTAAATTATACTTCACTCTAGGAGAGGCTAGAACAACTTGACACCCATACCCTTTTTTTCCTCTTTCTTTGCTAGCAAAATCGAACTATTGGGTATGTGGATCGGAGTTGAACTTAGAACCTTTCGCTTTTGGAAAAATAGTAAGTACCAAGATTAATTATTCTACATTATGGAATTCTACGTAGCCTTAATTTCAAAATACTTCAAAGTTCTCTCTAAAATATGATAGCATGACACTTAACCCACCTAGGCATAGCACTAGCTATATATGGTGACAATAGAAGGTAATTTCTCGAGTAGAAAATTTTTGCATTGGAAAATTAATTTGGAATACTAAGAGGAAAATTGAACCAACGAATCTATTAAATGTTAAAAATTTTTATTCATGATATCTTCTTTTACAAATGATTGAATAAGAATGTGTTCATTAAAACGTTAAGTATAGCTAATTCCCTTGGTTCGTCAAAGATTGCTTGCTCCTCATATTAACACGTATAATGTTGCGGTGTTACTCATACATATTATACATAATTTTAAATCATATTACAATGGCGAATGAATGAAACGGGACAAGCATAATGAGTTTACAAGTAATTACTGACTTTGGGTGTGCAAAATTACAGATATTTTACATGTCCCTGCTTCATTAGCTTCATCTTCGAACCTCCTAATTGCTTCTTAGTTAGCAATGTTCTCAGCTTTATCTTTCGCTTCATCCACGATAGATAACTGTCTCAAATGTTTCTCCATGTAGTGTATGACAAAAGGTAGGATAACATTCGAGCAATGAGAAAGTATAAATTGGCGGGTAGCTTCTTCTCCGATGAATGAAAAATGGGATGCGAGTTCTTGTTCTGTAAGGATAGTTTCAGATCTTCATAGAGAGAAAGCAGCAAAGGACTTCAAAAAAACACTACCAAAAAAAAAAGTGATATCATATTTTTCAAAACTATTTTAATCATTAATTAGTAATCGATTTGTACTAAAATTTTATTTTTTGCAAATATTAACGAACATTTATACAATCAAATCTTACAGCTTTTTTTAGTTTCCTCAAATATCTGAATATAAAAGCTTGGTAGCCAAACTACTCAAAATATAATTGCAATTCATTATTAACCCTTTATTAACCTCTTACTCACATACTAAAAAGAAACAACATTTAAAAAAAAAAAAAAAAACGCACGCATGAGAGTTCATAAAGAAAAACATGATCTCCAAGTTAATTCTCATCCCTTTATATAGTAGAATAGATGTGTAGTTTGTTTCAAACAGAAAATTATTCACATTAACATGAATATATGGTTGCAGTGTAGGACACAATTTGCATGAAACAATTGATCATCTTAAAATGATGAATGGCATTGCATGCAACAGGTTAACGAGTAGTTTACTAATGAACTGTGTTTCCAAATGAGAGAAAAATGGTCTAAGAATAACCTAAACTAATCAAACAGATTTTTACCACCTTCACTACATTTTTTTCTCTGTTTTTTGGTTATTTGCTAAACGATATAAACTACTCCTAACCAAAACCCCTAATAGTAAAAATGGGTATCGATGTGCTTCCATGTGCTCGAACCTGACAATCTCTCATGAAAATGGGGATAAAGACCACCACCATGTGTCTGACATTAGGGGATGAAGAATTTGAAATATCATCAACCTTGCCACAGAGTTATTCAAAGCATACCTAAATCAACAATTTGCAGAGCAAAAAGGAATGCCCCATAGTTTTAAATTTATGTGTGAGATGATGAAGAGTAACCCATTTAGGAATGGCCAACAAGATTATATATGTAGTTATGTACATCCCTTTGCAGTCCAATTGACCCAATAAACTACTTGC
>JAESVK010001089.1:3046069-3070095 GCA_017140935.1 Hamamelis virginiana
GAGATTTATACATGATTTACGACAATCTAATACTATCCCAAAAGTTTATTTTTGAGCCTCGGCTTTTGTCTGTTATTTGGCTGAAAGAATGGATGGGTCCTATAAGTTTCTCTGTAGAAAAATAAATAAATAAAGGCAATATATTAAAAATTGAGGGTAGCCTATTCCGCACTCCACATATTTATGCTTCCACTCTTCTCTGTCAAAGTGAAAGAGAAGCATGGCAAAGAAGAGAAGAAATAGGGTTGCTCAAAATTGAAAGTAAATAGTTTGGAAAAAGGGATCATACCGGCCTTCTCTGTGTTGCCGAATCAGGGAAAAGCGCTCTGCAAGAGCAATCAGAAACACAAAATCAAGAAAATGAAAAAGCATTGAAAACAGAACACTGATAAATTACAAAAAGAATGACTAACATATGGAAAATCCAGGCAATATACATGTCACATTGAAATATTGAATGCATATGGAAGGTTATAGATTGCTTTTGATTTCAGTGGAATATATGAATGTACAATACGGCATCAATTCATCTTCAAGGAACAACAGAAGCTATGAACATTCAATACTGTTGTCTTTTGAAGAGTGCAAACACTGCATATCTATGAGGAACAATGAACAGGTGAGGTGCAATTGGAAATGGTGTGCAGGTGCGTTTGGAAAAGAGGCACAATGTTGCTGTTGTTTTTTTTTTTTTAAATTGTGGATTTTTGAAAAGGGACGTGGGGCTTGATGCCCTTTGGTTATGCCGAATGAAAAACTTACAGTTACTTGATTATTATAAAGTGGACAGTAAAGAAAAGCGATATCGCAAGGCGGAGAAGCCGAATGAAAGAGGGGACAGCAGTGTAAAGTGGTAGTTGGGTATGCCGAAATAGGGGCTGCTATGAACAATTGAAGCCTCGTGCAATTGAAAGATGATGTTTTTCTCTTCTTTTTTTTTGTTCTCTTCTGAAGTGAAAAAAATGGGCATAAATAAATATATAATAGAAGAAGAATAATGAACTGAGAATCGCCATGGGAGACGGTTTCCAGACATGAGGGAGCAGACACCACGTTTGGGAAAGGAGGAGGCCAATTGTGTTAATAAAGGTGTGGGTTTTATTTTATTGTTTTTGGTTAGGGAGCGGATGTTGACACACCCTCAAGCTATTAGCTCACCCCATCAATTTTAATTTTTTACCATTTTATGAAAAAATATATTATTTTTAAGAAAACTAGCTGCGCTGTCCACTAGAAAACATCATTTTGAACAACTTTGTAGAAGAAAGTTTTTCCAAAATCTATCATTCAAGTAGACTTTTTTGACCATTTATTATTTTTACAAAATATTTCGTAAAAAATGCCAAAAAGTCTGCTTAAATGATAGATTTTGGAAAAACTTTCTTCTACAAAGTTGTTCAAAATGATGTTTTCTAGTGGATTGTGCGGCTAGTTTTCTTAAAAACAATGTATTTTTTTATAAAACAGTAAAAAATCAAAATTGGTGGGGTGAGCTAATAGCTTGAGGGTGTGTCAACATCCACTCCCTTTTGGTTATTGATACAGATGGCTGAAGTTGCAATTTCACAACATACTAGTATGCAAAATTGTTAGATTTATGGGCTTTTCTTACGTGAGTTATTGGATTTCCTTTTTTGCATACATGTCGGTCATTCAGGTATTGAATACCTGTCAGATTAATGGCAATCCAAACTCGTTTCGTATAGTTTTTGGGAGGGTTCAAATGAACTTCCTAACTTTAAAAGTTATTTTGGAAAAATAATAATAACATATATTTGGTGAGTAGACAATTTGCGCCATTCCGCGAGCACCAGTCAAGCTCCGCCCCTACAGGGGCAGGTTATTTTTTGAATTTTTCAGGGTACGGGACATAGATGGGGTTACTAATATTTGCCCTACTGGGACACAGCGGATTTACAAATCCCTCATCCTCGCTTATATAAATTTTATATTTAAAACATATAATTTTATATCCCTCATCCCCGCTTTTATGTCCCTTTCATCATTTTTAACCATTTTTTAATAATATTGATTACTTGATTTTCTTCTATCCCAATGATTTCACTAACGGTCTAATATTTTCTAACCATTCTTATATATTTCCTATATAATAAGTTAAGTCTCTCTTATTATGTTGAGTTGGTTAACTCTTTATTTCTATTCAATCATTCAAGTTTTATCTCTATTCAGGATGGTTAAAACGATGTTGTTATAAGTTACACTTTATACAACCATATTGTCTATGTGTAAGGTGACATATATAGTCTACAGTCTTTAGGAGAAACACAAAATAGATTTTGAAAAACTGAGTATTGGATTAGAAGCACTTCTTATAAATTACATGCTCCCCAAAAATATAAACGATTTAATAGTTATTTAAAAAAAAAAAAAAACTATCTAGATAATATTATAATTTTTCATGTACATTTGTCATAAACTGACTATTATATCACTATGATTTTTTGTGAACATGAAATTCATAATAATTGTATTTAATCCACCGGTCAATTTTTCAAAGTCTTTTCTTCAATTGGTTCTACGCACACCACCTTATCCATAGTTTGATATATGATTTGTAAAACCAATATGGAATAGGTAGTTTGATATACTAACGATTGAAATAAATTATATGTGTGTACATATGACACATCATATATACAAAAAATCACATTGATAAAATAATTAATTTAAAAAAAATCATGTTTTCGAAAAATTAGCAATTGGATCAATGTGATTTTCGGCATGCATAATGTATATAAGCGGAATATCTCATTCAACGGATAATTTTCAAAATATCTAATCTAACGCTTGCTTTTTCAAGTGAATCTATTTGGGGGAGTCGTTGAAAGATTATTTATTTTAAAAGTATATTACAGTCAAGAGTCATTGAAAAATTATTTATTTTAAAATTATATTACAATCAACATGCAATTTAGTGGTTTAGACTCTTGAAATACATGTTTTTTAGTGGAGGTAATGGGTTCGAACCCTCACGAAATCACAATTAGTGCATTATAATTTGAATTTGTTATTGAAATAGCGGGGTGACAGGGCGGGAATGGGGATTCCTCTTCCCTATGGGGATGGTGGTGAGGATAGAATTATATACCCGAGTACAGGGCGAGAATGTAGAGTAGTTTTATAATCGGGGACGGAGATGGGGGAGTGGAAAACTCCCCCCGATCCTCCTTGCTGCCATCAATATTTGTGAGTTCTCCAAAATGGACTTTTATAAAAAGTCAGTTACTTGGAAGTCCATTTGAGAAAAGTGAAAAACATTGCTTTTAAAAATCTACTTTTGTAGGAATAATAACTTCTACACTTTTGATGCAAAAGAAATTTTAAAATATGAATTTCCCAAACAATATATATATTTTTTTCTAAATAACTTTTTAAAAAGTCTATCTTAAAAATTACTTTGCCAAAAATGACTTTCATTTGTAGGAAGCTGCGCCAAACGCCACCTTAATCGGCATAACATCAGTCTCAATCTAGTTTGCGTATGCTTATATATGGAAGCATGAAGCTAATAGATAATTGTAGAATACATATTTTAAAAAACTGACCACTTGGTTAAATATTCTTCGTATGTATGTCGTGCATGCCAAAAATCACGGTGATCCAATATGAATATCTCAAAATATAGACCCGAAAACTGTGGCACCAAAAACTGAAGCCATTGAAAACTGCCACAGTTTTTCTCAATAACATTTTTGAGAAACCAACCGTTGGATCACTGTGTTTTTTGGTATGCATGGCATATATACATAAATATTATAAATAATCCAAAGGTAAATTTTTCGAAACATGTATCTCACAATTATCTACTAACTTCATGTTACATAAACTTATGTAAACATACACTGGATCATTTCTGAGCATAACACAAAATTAAAATGGAAAACTTTTAACTCTAATTTTGTGTGGATTTGCAAATGTCATAAAAAAAAATATTGTGAAATTCGGACTTCAATTCTAAATCATCCCTTATTATTAATAATGATATATCAGAAAATACACATTTTTTCAAATTTTCCCATTTCAAACAAATGAAATAGAATACTATTGAAATTAATTCTATTTTAACTTTGTGTCATGCCAAAGGAGCCTATATATGCCAGTTATAGGGGTTTGAGCCCATGATCCAAAAATTTAAAGGGCAAGTTTGACCTTCATTATAGCGCAAAAAATCACCCATACAATTTGGCTCCATATGTGAAAAGCTATCTTAGATAAACCAGAGGAGGATCTCCAAACTCCAAACTGCTAGCTGGAACAACTTTGAAATCAGAAATATGGACTGGACTCCTTTTCCGCATAAAACTATAATTCTCAGTTAGTGTCTTCCTGTTATAACTTCTGGTGCAGGAGAGACGAAAACAAGTTTCAGCACGAATTTTTAGAGAAATCCTTTTTTTTCCCCTGCTCCTAACAAAATCTGATTATGAATTAGAGATCTTTCTGAATGTGTAGTTTCAATTTAAGAAACTAGTGCTGGGATCTTTTTCATATCCTGCTTCCACATGGGTAGTTGCGGTTAAAGTTCGGAAGACTGGAAGCAAGAGCAAGCACATTCTTGCAAGAATCAGAACAATATCAGTATTTCACCAATAATCTCTGCAAGAACAAAAACCTCCAACAAAATGGTGGAACCGGTTTCTGTCCCTAACAGTAATATCCCTCTTATAAACCTTTGAAACAAGTTTAAAAAAGCCGTGGCAGTCTAGACAAATCCTCAGGTTCTTTACTATCCTTAAAGTTTCTGATGGAGATTTCAGAAGGCCAAATGCCAGTGCAAGCTTCTCACTGTGATACATTAGAGAATGTTCCTTCTCTTCTTCCTCAACATCATATGAAACTATGTCAGTTTCTACAAAGTAACCAGAAAGTTTCAATTCCTTGTTTATATCAGCCAGCAGCTTATGAACCTCCTCATATCCTGGTTCAATAATATCTGATGCCAAAAACTCATAAACCTCATTTTCAATTTCAATGGAACTGCAACCGGGAACCTTTGGGATTCCTCTACGATTCATCATTTCCCTCACTTCCCCAACTTTTACCCACTTCCGGTCCCGAGCATATAGATTTGCTAACAATACATAATTCTCCCCATTATTAGGCTCTAGCTCGAGAATGTTTTTAACTGCAAACTCGCCCAATTGGGTATCTCCATGGATTCTGCAAGCACCAACCAACGCCCTCCATATGACAGGATCCGGTTTCAAGTGCATGGTTTGGATTAGCTCCTGAGCTTCATCCAAGAATCCAGCCCGACCAAGTAAATCAACCATGCAACCATAATGGTCAATCCTTGGTTGCAACCCAAAGTCTTCTTTCATGCGTATAAAATGCCTTCGGCCTTCATCGACAAGACCTTGGTGACAACAAGCACACAAAATGCCTAAGAAGGTAACCTCATCAGGCTTAAAATTCTCCATAATCATCCTTGAAAAGGCCCACAAAGCAGCTTCACTTCGTCCATTCATGGCATAACCAGAAATTAGAACATTCCATGTATAAACATTCTTCACTCTCATTTGTCCAAAAACCTTTTCTGCCTCATCAACCACCCCACACTTAGCATACATGTCTACAAGAGCAGTGCCCACAAACACATTCAATCTCAATCTATTATGAATAATATAATCATGAATCCACCTACCCTGATTTAAAGCTCCCAAATGAGCACAAGCCGATAGCACCCCTACCATTGTAACCTCACCCGGCTCCACCCTTGCTTTCAGCATCTCTCGAAACACATCAACTGCTTCCCTGAACTTCCTATTATGCGTATAACCAGTTATCAACGCATTCCACGAAACTGGGTTTCTCTCAGGCATTTCATCAAACATCCGCCAGCCATCACTGACCAACAAACAATTACAATACATATGAACTAAAGCAGTGTTTGTATAGACATCTGAGTCAAAACCCATCTGAATTACACTACAGTGTATTGATCTTCCTAGTTCTCGATGGCATAACTGCGCGACAGACTTCAAAACAGCAGGAAAAGTGGAATAATCAGGAAGAATGCCATTTTTACGCATCTGGGTGTATACAAAAACCGAATGTAGATGCTTATTCAATTGAGTATAACATCTGATGATGGAGTTACAGAGCTCAGAATCAATGAACTCACTGAAATGTGTAAAAAGCACAGCAGAGGGTCCCGACCCATATGATGATACAGACATATCTATCAACTTCATCAGAGAAAACTGGTTGATGGGTGTGTTGTTGATGATCATGCCATTCATGTGGCTGAGAATTTGATTCGTGTGGGTGTGATTAGTAAGAGGTTTTATCAAGTGGGTGTGTACGGATTGTGTTAATTGAGTTGGGTTCTCTTTGAGGGTTGAGGTTGAAGATGTACGGACTGCTGAGTGTTGGATCCAGCGGGAGAGGTTGCTTGAAGTTTGTATGAATTGTTTCAATGATCTTTTCATGGTTTGAGATTTGGTAAAAACAATTGCATGATAAAAGAGATCCGGGAATTAGTTTCCACTGTTATTGATTTTCCGTTCTACGGTGACACCGAATATACGACTGCTACTTAATCACCCTCGAGCAACTCCAACGCGCCAATTTCATTTTTTAATTTTAATTTTTAATTTTGATTTTTGTCTGCGTGAGATTTGTGTTTGCATGCTAGAGAAACGAGAGAGGGAGATAAAATTTGTAAATTAGTTGATAGGAGAGTGCAATCTATTGTAAATTAATTGTACAGAGGATCAATGTGTCACAATTAATAGTTTAGGGTTGTTTTTCCTTGACAATACCAGAAATCAATTTGTAATTTTTCCTACATTATAAAATTTTTGCAAATATTCAAAAAAAAAAAAAAATTCCAACTGTATGTACTGTGTAAAGTAGCAATATCAAATGAGCGCATTATTAAGGATCATATTAAATGGTAAGATAAAGAGAAGGCAATTTATTTTAACCTGGGGTAGTTCAGTTGGCAAGGGACCATGCCTCAAGAAGTGGAGGTCCTGAGTTCGACTCATGCTAAACTCTTGGGGCCACTGGAGGCTTACCCGGTTGTTAACTTCAGGGTCCCGGGCTTAATCGAGGTGCGCGTAAGATGGCCCGGACATTCGGTTATCCAAAAAAAAAAAAAAGCAATAGCTGCTACAAGCACCATGATATTGGGTGGTGATTTCAACTTTCAAGTGAAAATTTGGGAATGGACTGAGGGGACTCAAATCGCGGCTACCAACCACATCAAGCCGCATTAAAAAAATGTTATATAAGTGATAGTTCATGTAGCATTTTCCAAAATTGTGAGCTTGTTCGGCGACTGTGTTGCACTAATCCGAACTTCTAAAATGGCTCAGATTCTTTGCTCACCGAGGGATTGAGCCTTTAAGACAGAAGTCTAGCTGGACCCAAGGATCTTGAATGATATTGATTTGAGTACAGCCAGATGGACTAAATCTTAAACCGAAATTTTTGAGCCAAATGATGTGTTAGAATAATACAGTCTCGATTTCTGTGCATTTCAAATATACACAAAAATGGAGAAAATATCTCCCAACACATTATTTGGTTGAATTTAGGTTTAAAATTCAGTCAACTTAGCATTTCCCTATTCATTTTGCCTTTTGGGCTTTTATAGGATATGTAAAAGACCATCTATAGCTCAACTCAACTGCACAAGTGGTGTTTTCAATATATACTCAACTCAACAAAGCTTACATATCTAAACTACTCAGCAGCATGCTTCCATATATATATGTATATATATATAAGTAAAGGAGGGAAATTCATGAAAGGGGCCCAAAATTTTGGGTTAAGATGGCATGTACAGAACTCCAAGGGCTCACAATTATCTGACCCAAAAACCTTGAAATTAACAAGCTTCTTTCTCTCATCTTACTATAATAGTATACTGAAGCCTCTTTCTCTTTTATTTACTTTCATCATACCTGGCTCAATATAAGAGTAAGATTAGTAGCCGGACATCTTTGCCCCCTGCGCCGCCTAGTTATCTTCCCCCACCCTGTTAGGCTTAGGCTTCTCTCCTGATCAAAACCCAGTTCACTGCTTTTAGTTTTCGGCTTCAACAGCGAGCAAACAGTACTCTCCACCACATTAGAGATAGAAGTACATGAACGCCGACTCCCCCTCCCCCTCACCCACCCGTTTCTACTTGCATTTTTCCTCAACAAACCTGTTTCCCATGGAGTACCTGCAGCTTCCATCAGCCCTTCCATTGTTTGAAGATCCTCGGTCACCTCATGCCTTGATAGAGAGGCGAGACAAGGGAGAATTTCACTTTGAAAGTCCTTCCATTGCCTCCCCCTCCTTGTCCGACTTTTCCTCTGCTGTCTTGGCCGCAAAGTGGCATCAGCTTCTTCCTCTTTTTGGAAATTACTCTTACACCAGTACTCTTCTGGCTTTGTTTCTGTTAGCTTCAATGTCATTGCCTCAAAGAAATCAATCCCGTAGTACAAAAACTCTTCGCCACCATTCTTACCACTTGAAACTACTCCAAATTCATTCTCTGAATCACCTGCCAGAGAAGAAACTACCCCTGCAAACCAATGCAGGGAGCCATGTGACGAAGCTTCAGATGACTCGCAAGTGGCGCTCTCCAAACAAACTTGAACCCCAGATGATGAAATGGAAACTATAGCCTCTGCTGCAAGCCTCATTAGTTCCTCTTTTCGGTCCCCATCGTCCTGTCCTGACAATTGAAGAGTTGTCTCGAGTTGGTTTTCATCAGATCCTCCTCTAGGTGGAGAACACTCCTCATTTTCTGGACTCACAGGTGCCTCCAAATCTATTTCGGCTGCGCTTATTGATACAGCTCTTGGAAAAGAGGATGTTGGTGAAGACTCGTCCTCATTTATGCATGAGTTCAAGTCGATTTGATTACCAAAATCTGAGTGTTTTTTATCCAGTCCAGTCTTTACAACCAGATCATTTGCAGTAAGCTGTTTTCCTGATTTGGGTACAGGATCATGAACTGAGTAAATACCCATTACCCCAACATTCTCACTTTTCTCAATGTCTTCAACTTCAGCTAGATTCGGATGGGAATTAGAGGGGGAAGTAAGGGAAGAAAATTGATCACTGGAAATACGAGGCTGGTCCAAAAATGGAAATCCAAGAATCTTTTTATTACTCAGGGAGTCCCTTTTGTCAATCCTCTTTGGCTCAGCATCACGGATGCATGGTGAAAAAGCTTGTAAAAAGCCTGATTTCGCCGGTTTTAAATCTTCTCCTTCATTTTTTGGGTTTCCATCATAAAATGGTTTCGCTTTAAGCCAAGATAATCCCTCTGATGGATCTTCAAGCTTTTCTCCATCCATAGTCTGAGTGTCTAGTTGGGAAATTGCAACAACTGGAGAATAGTCAGGAGGAATGGAATTCAAGTTCATATCCTTTGCAAACTTCACATCCATGGATTCTGAACCCTTAGAGTACTTTGTAGGACCATGTCTAGAAGCAGAATCAGTCTCATTATTGCACTTCAAGTAGTCAAATCTGGTTGATGGGGCACTACCCTCTAATGTCTTTGACTCCAATTGGGATCCATGGGGAAAGCTGTTTTGAATGGAGCTTGCACTTGAAGAACTTGGGCCATACCTTTTACTAAACTTAATTTTGTCTCCAATAAGTGAAGAGCTTCCAATTGATGATTTAGAACTCTTTCTTAATGTAGCAGGGGAGTTAAAGCACGGGAGTGCTTGAACAGCTATAGGGGTCCTGTTCAAGTCATGCATAGAATTTCTCCAAGATGGAACTGAGGAAGACTCAAAATTGGCCTTATGAGATTGAGGAATAAGTTGACATGAGGTGGGTATGTAAGAAGCACCAACTGGTTTGGGATAGTTACTTCTGGGGAGATCACAATTTCTTCCAGAAATTTCTAAACCAAGATGTGGTCTCTCACTACCTGATATTTTGTTACTCCGATCCAAGGGATGGGATGTCAGAAGTTCATGACCCTTCTGGAGCTCAACTTGTAATGGCTTGGACGATGTGGGTAATTTTTCTGGACAGAATCCTCTAGCACGAGAGTTCAAATTGCTTCTACTTGTCCCTGAAAAGAACAGTTGTAGCGTATTAACATGTCACATAGTCAAAATGATAATAACACGAAAGAAATGATTGGACATAATAAGAATAATTTGAATGGTTAAAAATATTGAGGAAATACAATGAAGACACTGAACCAACCAATTAAAGTTGATCAACCATGCTATAATCCTTACCAGCTTCATCATTACAGGGTAGCCATTTCCGTTCACTTTCCTTCTTCTCTGGATCTAGAATATTTGAACAAGTTTCAAGATCAATTATTGTCTGAGTATTTTGAGAAGTTTCTTTGGACAAACCTTGAAAGCCTGTATTTGTTTTTCCAGACAGATCATGGTTTGGAATTTCGATATGGCTCATGACAGGGCTGAGAAAATCAACAGAATTCGAAGAGTTTGCCTCCTCAAACTGGAAGGGTTCATTCAAGTCAACTAAACCAGTAGTTCTTGAAAAATAATCAGAATTCAAAGCCTCTGCTTGGCGAACAGGATTCAACCCACCACCGTGACGAGGCAGTTTTGCATCAGTCTTATGCACCTCAGGCACGTCAGTAACTTTTTCCTCTTCACACCATTCCCCTTCTTCACTGTCAACATACTCAATGGCTGGAAGTTGAAGATCCAACATTTTTTTCTGAAACTTCTTGCACTTGGACTTTAACAATTCAGAGTTTATATTACTGCCTTCAGTTTGGACAAAATCATGGCCTGCTTGCATGCCTTTCCCCTCAAAAAAACTCAATGGAAATTGAATGTTTTCAGCACTTGAAACAGAAGGTCTATTACAAGAAGGGTTAACCCAGGGCAAGCTTGGTACATGTGGAGACTTTTGAGCATGAGCGGACAAGATTTGAGCCGAAAAAGGATTTGACTGTGATGTCTCCAATTGTATATGATGTTTATATAGTTCTTTGCTTCTAATTTCATCCATTAACTCCCTTTGTCTTCTATGAAGGCGATGGAGTTCAAGAACCTGAATTGCCAAAACACATTTCAACTGCATTAAAGCATTTAAGAACTGCAAGGGATATTCAAAAAAATCAAGCCTACTATGTCTGAACTCATTAATGCAAGGGAAAATAGCCCATTCTAAATTATGCATAAGATCATTTTAAGTATGTACAGAAACAAAACTATCCAAAACTTTGTATCTTTGTCTATATAATAACTTAAATTCTTTGCGGCAACTCAAGTAATTTTTTCCACTGACTTCATTAAAGGGAAAAAAATTGAGCCAACAAATGATAGGCAAAACAAATAAAAGGATTTTCATTGCTACCAGGCATACAACTGTGCTCACATCAATGAGACAGAACAAGTAGGATTTTATATCTCAACAGTGAAAGTTAAGACTGAACTTACCTGATCCCTGAACGTGACTTCATGTTTGAGCATTGTCTGCCTTATTACTTCCTTGTCATGCCCTAAATGTCGCTCTAGAGCAGGTGGCTGAAATAAAACGTTGCAGTAGTGCCCACTGTCCAAGGTTTTACTGACATTATACAGGGACCACTTAGTGCCATGAGTATCCATATTAAGGTCCCTTGTGGAGTGATATCCTGGGAAGTAGCTCTTACACTGCATATTTGCTCCTGTTCCTAGCAATGCCTATGGAGAACAAATTTCACTTAATAATAGAACAAGAGATAACCGAGCACCCTCCACTTCTTTAAGAGAAAAACATGCCATGGAACCAAGAATAGGTTAGATGTTCTGTATGCACCATAAAAGAGAAGGAACTGTTTTTTACCCCACTTTCCTAACCAGAAATGCTAGAATCTTCAAATAAAATGATTTTGAAAATGTGAAGTATATTAACCATTTGGATATTATTTATCCAATTTGGCTGATCATTCTAACTTAGTGGCTCCTATGATAATCCGCGGTCCCCGGAGGTATTTAGAAAGCTACACTTGAACCCATTTAGTACTCTAAACCATTTGTTTGATCAATATTACATTATCTTGCATCTATTTCACCAAATGAATTTTTGTGGGAATTTCTAAATTACAATCTTCAAAATGAGAATTACAAGCTTCTAGCAAAAATAGTTTAGTAAGAGTTTAAATGATGAATCGATTCCAATTAAGAAACTGACATCCTAACGCATGCACAACAGTTACTTAAACTGCTTCGTGACCCTCTATAATTCTAAATAAGATTGCAAATAAGAGCCCTAATGGAATCAAACTTCCCATAAAACTGTGAATATAAACTTGCGACTTAGTTTTCCAAGAAACTAGTTTTTTCTTAGAAATCATAGTTATCTTTCAAAAAAAAAAAAAAAAGGCATTATTGCAAGGGCTTCTTGATTGCACTGTACATAGAGATGTAATGAAAGGCTTCATGAAATAAATCTAAAACTCAAGAGTGTTTAAACTCAATTCCACTCTCTTTGCCAAAGAGTAGAGTCATGACTGCAAGTGCAAGCATATATGCATCTTCTAAATGTGGGTAGCTAAAGCAAACCCAACTAGTGTAAATGCTAATTCAACAGCTTGAATTCCACCAGATTAGCAGTCTGCAGGCAGTAAGAGTTTTAAAGGTAGATATTAGATGATTACAACATCATCAATTGCCATGAAGAAACTTCATATAACCTATAAAACTATTAAAATAAATTTGCTTTCTCATGAATAGCTGGAATTGAGCATAGAGACAGATTCAGGACTTGGGGGAATAAACTCATTAAAATAATTTTTGTTTCTCATGAATAGCTGGAATTGAGCATAGAGACAAATTTGAGACTCGGAGAAATTTTCAGCCTGAGAATACTTAAAAAATATGCAAATTAATTGGGAATACTTCAAGGAAAATGCAAGAGCTAATTTAAGAGAAAAAAGCAACACACATTGGGAAAAAAGATGGGTCATTTTAAAATTAATCTGGGCAACGTAGCAACTTCAAAAATAATTTAGGAATTATTTAAAAGGGAAACATTCAGATCCGAACCCCTGATGGAATAAGTTAGGAATAATTTGGGAATAATTAGAAGAATTTACCAATTTTAAATGAGCCACATGTAATTAAGCATCAAAACATTCTTGGAACCAGGAATGAAGCAAGACATGATGTAATGCTGCCAGGAACAAATATCCAACGATGGGATGTTACAGCATTCATAGCCACAAAGTAATCTATCTGTTAGGATAAGAAGGGGAATAAATATTTCTATATTTTCTTCAAACATAGAACAGATCAGGATCAAGTTATTTACAATCCCAAACTCAGCAATGAATAAAAGCACAATTTTGTGTGTGTGTGTGTGTGTGTGTGTGTGAGAGAGAGAGAGAGAGAGAGAGAGAGAGAGAGAGATGGAAAAATAATCTAAGTACCATAGGCATGCCCAGAACATACTTTGAATCTCAAGGGAAATGTAAATAACAAAAGAAAAAAAAAATCCCACAAAGGATAAATATTAAATTACAAATAAATCATAAAAGCTAATCAAACCCCTTCTTCAATAAGAATCCAATAAAAAGTAACTGTAATATCAATATGAGTAAGTAGTTAAATAAGAAACAAAAGGAATAGAAAAATGCCCAAACCAATTATCAAATCAAACAGACAGACCCCATCAAACCACACTAAGAATTATATAATTATATAAATACATAATCTTCAAACATCAAATTAATGGGAGAATTTAAAATTTACCTCAAACCCACATGCTCTACCACCTCCTCTTCAAAAACCCATCATGGATTTACTCACTATACAACTCACAAGTCATGACTTGAGTTTATTGCTTACAAAGCAAAACAATGAACCAGAAGAAGCCCATGAACCAATGCACAGAGCATAGGAACTGGAAAAGTTAAACAACAAAGTGGGTATACCTGAAACGCCATGAAAGGAAGCTTAGATCCTCATCAGGCAAATCAAAGTGGGAAAAAAATTTGGAGATTTGCATCTGCTGGGCCAGTCTCTCAAGGAAGATGCGGGGAGAGAGAGAGAGAGAGAGAGAGAGATCCCAGAAAAGAAATCTACAAAAGCGAACAAACTTACATGAGAAGAGACATGATATATTTGTCAACACTTGGTCTCTCTCTCCTCACCCCTCTCTCTCTCCCCCTCTCTCTCTCTCCTCTATCTCTCTCTATATACTCTATTAAGTATTTGAATTTTTTTTTTCTCATTTATATTTGTTTTTGGATTATTCCAGGATCTGGGAGAAATAGTTGTCTCTTAGTCCCTGTCTAGATTGTCTCCACCATGCTTGGTTAATATGAATGAATATTAATAGTGTACTGCACCAAAAATAAAGAAAGTACTGTACAGTGTGAAAATGCAATTCTCACAAACAACTTTCATTTAATTATTTGATTTGAAATGGCTGGTGACATAATATTATTGTACAAATACAAGGAGAGTAGTTGATTAATGTGAATGCGAATGTGAATGTTCAAGTTGGATATTGTAATGGTTTATTGTGTGAACATGAAAATGACAAATCAATAAATATGTAATTTATATTTATTAAATAATATCACCCATATAATTTATTCTGTCTAAATGATAAACAAATAATAGAAGTACCCATGAGAATATAACATTGTATAAAGCAATGTTCTAAGCTTAAGTAATTTTTTATTTAAAAAATATTTGTCTTTTAGGGTCCGTTTGGATAATTTTTTTTTTTTTTTTTTTTTACTTTAAAAAGGTAAAACGTTTGAAATCTTTTTTGTAATTTTCTATGGTGCAATATTTTGATTGTTACTTTTAAAATTGAGATGGTACAAGCTTCTCATTACCTCAACATTTAAAAGTAACCACTTTTTTTTATTATCAAAATGGGTTTTTAATTTTTATTTATTTGTTTTTTACCATTTCGCATTAAGACTAACATGATAATGTTAAAACATTAGTGGAGTCTGAATTTGAGTCCAACTCTCCGATTCATCTACCATCGATACTTGGTCTGCTTGTATTAACCAGCTATGATGATGTCCGGAATTTCTATTTATTGGCCTTTGATAAACTTGTCGGTTGCTTCGACTGATGTATTCGCCGTTATCAGAGTCACCATCCACTCACCGAGCAAATTGCGTGTAGTTCTCGATTCTCTAGGTCTCAAAGACAAAATTAAAATTAGAAAGGACATTAAAGAACCTCATTGATTGATTGGATGTCTACACCCTCTTCAATCTTCTAAAATTCAAGATAACTCTAAATTAGTATTTATATCAATTAAAATTATTACTACTATAAAGAGAATATTATATCATTCAAAATAAGTGATTGAGCTGATGTGGCATGCTGCAAGAGCAATAGAAGAAAGATGGCAAAAATGACCCTTGCAAATAACAATGCTTTCTCATTTGCTTTTCTTTTTTCAAATTTTGGGACATGCAAGGTTTTTTATTTACTCTTCTAAATACTTGTCTCTTCATTGGTGAAAATAAATTTTTTCTTAACCTTCCTCACAATTTATTGTGTCCAAATAATTTAAGAAAATTGATCATGTACATGTATTTCCATATTTATGTTATTATAGAGACAACTACACATTTTCGTAATCACGTGTAATATATCTATGTATCCAAATAAGAGAAATGATCACTTGCGGTACATACCACAAATACAGTGCACGATATATATCAACCATATGTGGCATACACGCACATCGTGTGACGTGTATGCACATGAGATGGACGTCTGAGATTGTGTACTGCACTTGCGATATGTACTGCAACTGATCAAATACAATAAATTATATTATATAATCAAATACAATAAATTATATTATATAGTATTACTAAAAACTAATAATAAACAGAAATCAAAGCCACACGCAAACCTAATTTATTGGCACAACAGACTCAACAATCTCCTTAACTACCTTGATTTCTCCTATTTAATTGTGTTGAAAGATATTGTTTTTTAAATCTATTTTTTTTATTAGGCACATTAATGTGTGCTAAAACAGGACTAGATGCTAGATAGTGGTCCCCCATTACCATTTTCAAATTATCATCCCTGACGTTGATGTATTGAGATTTCTCTCTTATTACATAAATAACCCTCATAATTTATTTAATTACAAAATTGTACTGCTCATTTTTAGGGTTTAGAAAAACTTAGGACAAGACGAGATTCCTTTATTTTAAGGAAGCGACGGTTTCAATAAGCTAGCTAAGTTATATTATTTTATATGCAATTAGTGAGACTATGTATTAATTAGAATCGTTGAAATAGATCTAATTTCGAACATGAGCTTTGATTTAGTGGTTCGTGTCTCTCCCTTTATGGGATGAGTTTCCAGAAGATGAGAATTAACCCATTTGTTATTTTCCTTTAACAACTAACAATTAACCCTACTAATATATATTCTGAGAAAACTGACTGTGAAAAAAATTGACATTTTATCGTTCTTTAAGTGTTGGTTTTTTTCACAAATAATTTTCTCATGAACCAACCGTTGGATCACTATGATTTTTGGCAGACATGACATACGTAATAGGAGTATCTAATCCAACGGTCGATTTTTCAAAATACCTGTCCCAACTATCCCAATAAAAAGTGGACCATATTTATCCAAATGAAGTCTGGACCCCTATGGATCATTTATATATATATATATATATATTTCTTTTTGAGCTCTCGAAAAAGAAAGAAATAGACAAGCATTCTTTATTTATAGTTAGTGGGTTAGTACGACAAATAGACTGAATATGATACTTTGGATCACATGGTATGGCTTAAATTGCATACTCAAAATAGCTGAAAAGAAATAGGAAACACCCTCATCAAATATACTCTTTATATAGGTTTTTGGTAGAGATTTTTTTTTTTTTTGGTTACCAAGAAAATTGTATCGGGTTAGCTAAGTTTAATCTTTTACTGTTATCTAATTTTATATAAGCCCATTTACACTCGGTTCGAAATTTTCATGAACAAGACTAAACGGATTTTAAAAAAAAAAAAAAAAAGGAAACTTATCAAATTGGAGTAAAATAAAAATTAATCAAAGTTATTTTCAATCAGTATAATTTTTGTATTTGTGAAACAACCTTTTTAATTCGTAAGTTAATATGATAAAGACAGTGAATCCAAATGTTAGACTTGAGAATGATTAAATTTCAAGAATCTAATCTACTGTGCAGCAATGATTAAACTTCCATGGTCCAATCTTGTCTCCATTAAAAACCTCCCCTAAGTTCTATCTCTCTTTTGAAACTTGCCCTAGTGTTGAATGGAAGGTGACCCATTGCAATCAACTCATTAATGAGATATCTTAAATTCCTTTAGAAAAAAGTTTTCATTTGACAATTATGCAACATAGAAAGAATAGTTGGTTGTGAGTCAATTGAGCTTTATCATGCATCCTTGATATTTTGCCCTATAATTTAGATTTGAAATTATTAAAATATGACCCCACATCTTGGACTAGTTGTTCTTCCAAATTGCCTCAAAACCTCAATTCGAAAATAATTTATAGACTAAAGTCTATATAGGATAAGGGTTAGGAATATTTAGTGGTCACATTTGTTATGTACTCAGAGGCATCAATTTGTTGGACTATTTGCCGTTTGATTATTCGAATGAGTTCCCTTTTATTTTTATTTTTTTTTAATGTAGTATTCAAGATACAAATTCATCTATTTAGTTAAACTGGGTCAACTAAAACGCTTAAATCAGGGCCTTATGGATATATAATTCTTAAAAAAAAAAAAAAATTATTTTCATAGTTAGTGTCGTAAAATAAATTTTAACAAATTCATATAATAACTTTAAGAAATTCATAAAATAACTCTATTTTTAATTTTCATTTTTTATGATGATTACCATCCTTTTGAATTTTCTCATGAACAACTACGAGTTTATTTACAAAAGTATATCAAAAGTTCAAAGAAACAATTGAATTCAAATGGGACAAATGAGACAACCAAAGCGCTCTTAGTAAATTGATTAATTATCAAAGTAGATTTGAAAAATTCAGCTAGCGATAAGCATAAAATTTTTAGTTATGAGTTAGCGAGAAAATTCATGTTGTTTTATGAATTTTAAAAATAAATAAATAAATAAAATATAGTGGAATGATTAAATTAAGTTTAGAAGTCAAAATATAGGGAAGCTTGACTCCAACTTAAATAATGACATTCTTAATTAATTCAAACTTTCAATTAATTAAGAAGAGAATTTTCTAGATAAACAATACAAATAGCACTTTGCTTTTGATCAAATTCACAACTTATTGTGACAATTGACAAAGGACAGGTATAACTAGCTAGGCATTGCCTTTTCTTTTCTCTTGTCCCACTTGATCTAAATATTTAGTGGATGCCAAGTACAAATTTATCTTTTAAATGCTCTTAATCCTTTTATTAAGCATTTCATGCATGTCATCCATTAAATTTGGCTCCTGCATGCGCGATCCATTCTCGGTAATATTTTTTTATGAAAAGATTTTTTTTATAATTTTTGAAGTGACATTCTTATATTAATACAAACAAGACGCCAAGAGGCCAATAATACAATTGCTCAAGCATATCCAAGAAAAAAAATAAAAGAAATAAGGGTCATCTGAGACTCATAGAAAGGGTAAACCCTGAAGTCTAATTACTACTTTTTATTATTTGCTTCTCTTTTTAATTTTCAAAAAATAAAATATAAAACCAATGGAATAGGTTAATATGCATATTTACGTGGGTCATTTTGCAAATTGAAAAAATACAAGGTGACACATGAATGTCCGTACGATTCTCTCTCTCTCTCTCTCTGCACGTACAAAACGCTGCGGTCTACAGCCGAAATTCCTCCTGCGCCTTTGGTTTCTCTCTCCAATCCCGATGTCCACCTGCATTCCAGAATCTTTGGCTTCTAAGTAAGTAGACATGGTTTTTACATTAAATTACGGATATGCCACTGTTTGTGCTTTAATTATTTAATTACTCTTATTTTGTCCTTAGTCTTGTGATTCACACCTTCCTAGTCTCGTAGATCTGCATTTGGGCCCTGGGCCAGTGGGCAGTGGGCCCCTACTAATCAAATTAGAAAGCAACATGTGCCCTTCTTTTAGGGTAAGAGGAATCGAGTACGGGAGCATCTACATTAATGTGATGGACTCACACTAAGAAACCCTAATAAACAAAAATAATTATCTGCAAGACATTATGGATGAAAATTTATTTACAATATAAATCCAAGTATGATTGGTTCTATCTAATCGTATACACATAATTAACGGCTGCAATTTAATTTACAAAAAAAGTTTAATTTCTATCTATAGAGTCACCATATGTGATCATTACTGTCCTAATAAAACTAGGCAAAATAAGAGAGTACTTTAACTTTCACATCAATTGGTCACTCCCAATAACTCAAAATTGAGGGATATTAGTAGGAAAATCTCTATTTTTTAATTAAATTCTTTTGGTTTTCAAAATTTTCTTTATAATTTTTATTTACCATTTTCTAAATATATTATATATTTAAGATAAATTTAATGTATTTATCATGGTTTTAAGTTTAATATATTTTAATGTTGAATCTAACTTACTTAAATTGAGTTTATGACCCATTGGGCACAGGAGTTTTTTGGGCTGATCCATATTGAAAGGATAAGAAAAATGATTGCTTTTGAGTTGATGACCCATTAGTCTTGTTTATCATAAAACCCTCTTATTTTTAAAACATATCATTGCAATTTTAAATAGAGGTTACTGTTTTAACATCTTCAATGGTAAAATTTATTTTTGGTCATCCCTGTCCATAATTAATCTATTGTGAAATGGCTAGGCATTTGATTAGATATGTTTTAATGGTGCGGGCTATTTTTTGGCCTTTTCTAGCTCTCTTTCCTTGTAACCAAACACAAATTCCAATTTACATTTTGTGTCTTGGAGAAAAATAACTAGAGCTAAAAGAAATCAATTTTGGCTCAACTTGAACTATTTTTTGATGGAAAAATGTTAGATCATTGGAGTTGTTCTTACTATGATTTTTTTCTCTTCTTTTCTTTTTTGGCCAAGCGATTGAAAAATCCGAACCCCATAAAAACCAACGTTTTAAATCAAAATCAAAATTTGAACCTCCAACCTTCTTATCACAAGAGGATAAATATGACTCAATTATCATTCAAGTGATGCTTCTTGTTTGGAACAAAGGAGAAGGCATTAGCACCATAAATATGCTTTTGCTTTTGTTACTTGTATCTTATAACAAAAGGGGAAAAAAAAGAGAGTAACTCTAATCTGCTTATCAAAAGTACTTTTGAAAAGTTCAACTACACAATCTCTAAGCACTAAAACACAAAAATGAAAATGTACAAGAAAAGGGTGACTCTAATATGCTTATCAAATATATTTTTTTTTTATCCCCCCCAAAAAAAAATCTCTAAGCACTGCAAGGAGTAGAAACTGGGAAGATGCCATCACAAGGCTAAACGATTTAGGGGTTTAAATTAAAAGAAAAGCTGAGCCACAAGTAGTGCACCATTGATGCACAGTTTGACATACTCAAAAAGCATTTCTAAGTTGAGCTAAAAAGCTTGAGCACATCTTGAACTAATTGGACTCAAGCTTGGCTCTTTTTCAACTTAAGCACAGCTTCATTAATTTAAATTACCATCTTATAGTAAAAACAATGTTTAAATATCCTCAAAGCTTGAGCATTTCTAGGTTGAGCTAGTCAAGCTTGAGTCGCTAAGTTCATCTTATAATTAACTCGCCTTATCGTCCCAATCTTTGCAACTATTCTTGTGAGAGGGAATAATTAGTCTTATCAACTATAGCTACATTGTAAAATGCCTTAAAATCACACACTTTTATTTTTTGGATACGAGGGAACCCCGTCAAGGTAAGGCCACTTTGTGACCCACCCATAGCAAACCCGAGATGCATGGTAAAACCCCAGATGCATGTACAAGTCACCCCTTTGACTAGGGCCGGCTGAAAAGGCAATCGCCTTGGGCATCCTTTTTTTAGTAAAATTTAGGGGCATTTAATTTGGTCTTAGTAGTGATATAATACTTCGACAACCAATTTTTATTCAAGGACAGTTCAAAGGGCCAAACCTCAATATACTATATATGTTCTATTATTAAGCATCTATTTTTTGTTATTGCATTTTTCTTTAGAATATAATTTTAGTTAATTTCTTGGTATTATTGTTCTATGTATGTTTTACACATTTATGGAAAATATAGTTGAATTATATTTATTTTAATGGAATTATATTCAAAAGTTGTAATCAAATCTTGTTTATTAGTTTGATATATTTGTAATGATGATAGGAGGTTTGGGGTGAGCCTATTGAAAACTCTCATTATGAATTGATTGTTTATTTGTTTGATATTTCCATTCGTCCTCCCTTTTTGTCTTCCCTTATATATCTGACCAACTTGGAACAGTTATTTCGAGAAATCCACCGTTGGATTTGATATTTCACTTATACTTATCATGAATGCAAAAAATCACATTGATCCAATGGTCGGTTTTTGCAATTTTGAAAAATAATTGTAAAATATAATGAAAAAATTGTGAAAAACTATCATGGTCTATTTTTTGAAAAACCAACCATTGGATCAATGTGATTTTCTGTATTCTTGATACGAATAAGTGGAGCATCAAATCCAACAATCGATTTTTTCAAAATAACTTATTGAACTTTCAAGTTGGTCAAATGCATAAGAAAGGACAAAAAGGATGGACAAAAAGAACTGTTGTATTTGTAATGATGATACGAGGTTCGGGATGAGCCTATTGAAAACATTCCTTGTGCATTGATTGTTGTAGGTTTTCTTTATTAGTTTAATTATATTTGTAATTATGATAGGAGGTTCGGGGTGAGCTTATAGAAAACTTTTTTTTCTGATTTGATTGTTATAAGTTTTAGCTTCTTATATATATATATATATATATAGAAAAATGTTCTAGTGAGCATTTGCTGACTTTAAGCTAAAGTAAGCAAAGAACACAAACCCTTGGATTGAAATCTTGAGATGAATAATCCATTAAGTGAATGAGAATCCAAGGGCTTGTATTCTTTGCTGACTTTAGTTAAAGTCAGCATTTGCTGACTAGAACACTTCTATATATATATATATATATATATATATATATATATAAAATGGTAAATCAGTGATAGGGTTCGAGGTGAGCTTATTGAGAATGCACTTTGTGAATTGATTGTTATACATTTAACTCATGAGAAATTAAGGATAAATAACTAAAATTTTACACGCTTTTTTTTAGTCGATATGTAGTAGGGGCAATATTTTAGGAGCCCGCCTAGGGCATCCAAAATCTCAGGACCGGCCCTGCCTTTGACATGCACATCGCTTAAGTCGCGGAGTAACCACACCTACAAGGAATCGAACTCACTTTCCTAACAACCTCAGAAAGCTCCGAAAACAATTCCAGTAACTTTGAGTTCACCTTTGTTACTTTATATGGTTGATTTTGGGAGAGGGGGGTACCCTAGCTTTGATGTTGTTATCGTTAGAACACGTGGCAATGACAATGACAGAAGATGGGGATATGATGATGATAACGATGACAATGATGATAATGATGGGAATGGTAATGATTATATTTTCGATAACTGCATGCTTTGTATTGATCTTATTTTCACATCGTAAACATCAACCTCTCAAACATTGTTTTATGTACGTTGCAACGTGATGAAGTTCTATTTATATTGAAGGGAAAAAGAGAGAGCCCTTCTTGGATAAGATCGATCTTCATAATCCTTATGGCTATAAAATTATAGTGCGGAGAATTTTAACCAACGACTAGAGCCTAGTGTCGATGAGTACATGAAATTGAACTATCTGATGAAAAAACAAACAAGCATGGCCATAAGAAACAAAACCCATATGATGAATTTTGTTTTGGATATATATAGATAGATATGCCAAAGCTAGTTTATGGTGCTCCATGCCCTAAAATTTGTCCTCGATCAAAAGTGTTCGAATTTCAAATCATAGCATATCTAGGAGAGGTATATATATATAGGTCTACTAATGAGCACCAAAACACAACCCATTTGGCCAAAATCATGAATTGACACCAATGGAAAAATTAATCCACTCAGCACGTACCAATGCAGTACGAATACCATTTAGATTGATGCGGCAGACTAATTGATGGTCCAAAATTTAAACCTTATTATGATCAAGGAGGCATCAAAGGTCTAACCCTACAAGCACAAACGAAATTTGCCGCTACAGAGGCTTTATCAATTCAAGCTTATCAAGATAGTCTAGCTTGGCTACCATATAACTGGGGAAAATTAAAAGAAGCTGCAGATAACAAAGGCAGAAACAGTTTCCCCAAAAACTTTTCTCTTAATAATTCACAAACTTGAGTTCACATGTCCAAAACTGAAGTAAAAGGAAAGATGCAAAAAGGAGTAACATATGAGTTGACAGGAACGATAGAGAGTTATCGATGACGATCGAGGAAATTAAGTTCTTAGCTAGTTGTAGGTGGATGATGTTGTTTGATTAACAACTGGGTATTTCTGGGCATTCTTTATTATCTTTGTGAGTGCAGCTTGGCCGAGATCGAGTCCACAAACATCTGCTAGTTGAACTAAATAAAGTAAAACATCAGACAGCTCTTCCTCTAAATGCTCCTTATCATCAGAAGTCCAATTGGGTAGTCCTCTTGGAACTTCTCCTTTCCACTGGAATATTTCAGAGAGTTCTCCCACCTCACCCACCTGCACAAAGCAATGTGAAAAAATTTATAAAGGAGAAAAATTGATTCGAAATTTTACGTACTAGAGCTATATATGAAGTACTTAATTTAATTACCAGAGCTAGAAGGAGATTCCTGGGACTATGATATTCATCCCATCCTCTTACTTTGGAAAACTCTGCAAGCCTATCTCTAAGTTCTTTAAGGGAAACATCCCTAGTTATTTTGGCACACTCATGGGCATTCTCCATCTTTTCTTCTTTTCTTCTTTTGGCTTTGTTTCACCCTGCCTCATGCACCCATGAATTTAAAGGCAATTTTTTTTTGG
>JAESVK010001089.1:3070195-3111827 GCA_017140935.1 Hamamelis virginiana
AGTGGAGGGGCACTTGATGAGTGTAATCTCAAAACAGTAATCATGTGAGGTATGGGAAAGGTGTCTCCATTTTTCCATTCATGACTTGATATCACTAACTCCCACCTGCAAATTCTTTACTAGGAATATGGGTTTCAATTGGTCTATTCCCTTATATTGTCCTTGAGCTCTCATCCATGTTTTTTCCTTCTTTATGAGAATCTAACTCTGTTCCCTGGCAATTGGGATTCACCCTAAACAACCTAACTTGAATGGTGAAATTTAGAAGTATGGCCCAAAAAGCACCAAAGGAAATTTTGCTTCTTTTTTGGCTTTGTTTTCCCCCCCTCACTGATGTAAAGTGGACAAACACATATCATTGGTTTTATTCTGCTTTACAGATCCCAGAAATTGCGATTCCAATCTGGACAATTGTCCAAGTCTATTGCCAACAAATCCAAGAGCTAACATAGAGCATTCATGTGCCTATGCTTGGCATGTCGGCAATACTCTTTTCAGTAAATCCCTGAAATTGCGAGTCTAGTCTGGACATCACTCGACATATAATGCAAACAAAACCACGAGCACGCTCTGAAAAACAAGGCATCGATTATGCCTGCATTACTATCCTCTCTGTCTCTCACACACACACATTTTTGTAAGATAACGTTTAACAACCAATGGCAGCCATAAAGCAGTAATGTTTTAGATTATTATATCGACCTCAATGGGTCATATACTGCCACGAATGTTATCAGAAACTCAAATTTTCAACAATGTCATTATGGTCTAAAATTGATAAACTAATCAGTGGTTGCTTCAAGGCACCTCTAATGGACATTTTAAAGGTAAGTAATCTGTAGGTCCAGTACTTAATTGAGTGGAATTATATTACTCAGTGGCCTTCACTTTTCTGTTCTTCCTTTTCGCAGGTACTGCTTTTGTAAAATATATGGCATTGTTGTTGAGATGGTGATGATGTTGATGACTGAGATGGTGCAAATTGTGCTTTGTAATTTAGCCACAACTTGTTTCTTTGGAATCAAGGAAAAGAATATATAGTCTAACAAAGCAGGATCAGAGAGGTGAAAAGAGCCTTAAAAGTAGATCCTTATCAATTTCTGAATTTGGAAAGTTTATTTATCTTAAGGGCACTAGAAATTTTCTTGAGTACATCAGCTTCAACATATCCTCCTATAGTCCACTTAGGCCTTTGGGGATTCCTCACCTGCCCCTAAATTTAATGGTCACTAACCCTTTCTAGGACTCACTCCAACCCTGAAAAGTGAAAACTCTTTCCATATGCCAACACTCCCACCATTGGCAAAACCGTACCATTTAAAGTTGGACTAAAAGCATCCTCAATGCAATTATCTGTTCTAAGTTCTCTCTCTCATATAGTGCCAATCAAAGAATCTGAAATCAATCCCTAACCACCTTTTCTTCATCATTTCAGATGCAGATTAATGTCACAAACTATGCTCTCCTTAGTCCAATATTAAGATTCCTTTGTTACGCACTCAAAGACCGCACTTTCACCTGGTCTTCACTCTTTTTAGGATTAAGAAACATATCCTTTTCTCAATGGCTCCACAAAAGAACATTAGCCACCCACTTGTTCACTCTTTATATCTTCACCTCTTCAGGACTAACTAAGAACAGTCATTTTCTCAATGGCTCCATCGAAGAACAGTCGCTATCGAATAATGTGGCTAGCTAGATGAATCTAGCATCAATGATACTGTTCCTCTGATCAAACAAGGCTTGATCGCATATGATCCCAGCAGGACCAACTGCAAAAGTTGACAAGCAGAGAGTGACCATATATACCTCTTGAAAATAAGGACCCAACTAGTTTCTGAACCAAAAAGCAACCACTTACTCTTAAGTTTCATGGGTGTCAGCCAACCCTCCATGATTTCTGGATTATGAAATATTGTTCCATTGGTTGCCATGCCTTTTCTAATAACATTTATCAGTTATGATATATTGTATCTGTTGGGACATCAATATGAGAATTAACATAACAGGTTGAACATAAAAACATTTTTTTTTTTTTTTTTTTAAATTAAAAACCACAAAAACTTTATTGATAAAGCCAAAAAAAAAAAAAAGAGTGCAAAACACCAACACAGACTAGACCAAAAGAAAAGAAACCCAAAACAAAATACTAGCCAAGATAAACAAAGTATTAGGGCCAGTTTAGGTTAGCTTTTCTTAAAATCACTTTTAGAGTGTAAAATTTCACTTGATCTAAGAGATAGAGTGAGAATCCCTTCTAGACAACTTGAGGAGTGATAGGATTTTTGACAAAATTTCCATACTAGAAGTGATTGAGGCAAAATTTGGGGGCCCCAACTTTTGCCGCAATCACTTCTAGTATAGAAATTTTGATATGTGAAAAATATGGTTTTGATAACTCTAAAGATATATGTGAAGAAATAGTTCTCCAAAAGTGATTTTAGAAAAAGCTAACCAAAACAGGCCCTTATTTTAGGTATGTGTGTGCCTGGATCCGGTTAAAGTAGTTTTCTGTCAATGTTTATTAATTAGCTTGCTGCTCTATTAGGAAATTTATGTGTGCAATTTGAGAAATTTACATAATAACACTCCCAATGTTTGTTAAATTTGATTATTAACCAATTATACAAAGCTTGGACAACTCAATGTTCCTTTCTTGCGTTGTGTTGGTACACCGGAGATCCATAGTCCATCTGAGATATTTCATCTAGGATAAAGGAAAGCAGAATTTTGATTTTGGATAGTGCTAATAAGCCAATTTTTTTATGCTTGTGCTCCCCCTCCCTTGTATTCATTAAATTTCCCGCTAATCAAAATATGGATTTTTTTTTTGTTTTTTATTTTTTATCCCAACCTTTGGTAAGATTAGTCCCCTAGCTTCAGCCCCATCTCAGATATCCAAACCAGAAAACAGCACATAGAAGCTGTTTAGAGTCAAAATTGAAACCTTCATTTCACGAGGCATGGTTCTCAGCCAACTGGTGGGTATAATATGGAGTTGAAGAAGCTAAAAATTGGGGTGCCAAGGTAGAGGAAAGCAGCAACGGTTCTTCCTTCCACCCGAAATTTGATCAATCATCCTACAGGATGAAAGCAATGTTTTCATACCATGCAAAGAGTGATAGATATCAATTGAAGAGGAACTGTAACAGTGATAAGAGGATTTACAGAATAGGGTCTAAACATAAATTCCTTCTAAGAGAATTAACAGAATAGGTACAACTAAATATAAATTCCTAGATTTTTCATTCCCTTTCTAATACAAAATATAGTATGAGTTTTGAAATATCATTACGATAGTTAAAATTTAAGTGGTATGAGTAAAGATGCTTGGCCATGCTATACCCATTTAATTATGGGTTTTTCTTTTATGTCTGTAAGAAACTTGAGCCACTCGATATCATCTGTGCCCCTCTAGCTGTTTCAAATCAAGCCTTGTCACTGCAGCCTCGTCCTCTTCTGCTCCCTTGTTCTCCTAGATAGCGTGGAGTCTAATGATGTGCTTTTTTCCCTGAAGGTGCTGCTTGAATGCATTTTCATCCATGCACCAAATGTTACACAATTTGCATAACCGTCGCTGGTTTGCTTTTCCTCCCCCATCTTTCCTACTAAGTTCCAATTCTTTTAGTTTAGCCTTGTGCTTATGTCCTCTTAAGTGCAGCTGAAATGCGTATTTGTCCATGCACGGTATTTTACACAATTCACACCACTGCAGCTGTTTTGCTTTCTCTCTGCCATCTTCCATGCTGAGTTTAGACTCATGTAGTTTAGCCTTGTGCTGTCGACCTCTTAAGTGCTGCTTGAAATTATAGGGACCTGAGCAAACCACTTGACAAACCTTGCAATGTAAGTTATCTGACTGAGTTCTCAAAATGTGACTACTAGTAGTTGGTTGTAGCTGTTGAGGTGGCAAGCACTGAAGGCTGCTACTTGGTGTTTTTCGCTTGATTCCGGCTAGATTTGGATTTGGACTTAAACTGGAACTAGGCCATGACTCCAGATTGAGACTTGAACTTGGAGTTTGCTCCTGATAGAAGCAAATATGGCAGTTTACAAGATGAAAAGATGAGCTGAGCTGAATAAACTATTGATCCAGAAGTGGTTCATCAGTATTCAGTACATTAAACATGCTTTATTAGAATTCGAAATATCAAATATAGAAGGCAAAGGAGAACGACTACCAATTTACAGTACTTTATGTTGTAATATCATATCAAAAGCACAATAATGCTCAAACCAATTTCCATTTTACAAATTATTAGACCACCAAATTAATCAAATAGGGAAGCTTTTAGCATAATGAAGCTCAAAATTCTGAATTCAAAAGTTGACTCAAGATTCTTTTAAATTTCCCCATTATATATATTTTTATGTATTTCATTGGGTCTCATTTTGCTTGTGGAGATTGCTGTTTTTATATTCTGCATGTGGTGGTGTCATTTCACACTCAGACAGATCTACATCTTATCATGCTTTCATAGAGAAAAATAATTATATAAAAAATTAATCTTCAATCCTCGAAAATCAGCCAGTAGACTGTTTCCAAACAGTTTTGGGCCTTTAGGCTGGGATGAGCTATCAAAAACAAAACCTGCCAAATAGCCAAATACCACCTCTAGGCCACTTAAGATGTTGCACAATTAATAAATTCAACAATAGTGTTGTCTCAGAAACACAGAGTTTCAGTGTATAATTCATATTAGGGGCAAAAGACAGAAAACATCCTCAAGGTCTGACAAATGGCACTGACCACACTTAAGGTTCTCAAACAACATTAAGCTCCCTCGAACTTTTTATCTAACAAAGGCATTTAATTAGTATTAATCATCATAAAAATCATTAAGATTGTGGTCAGGCATCCTATGTAAATGGAATGACATGCACCATTGACATTTACACAGCATTTCAAGGTACAAATCTATTATCATGAATATATATAGCTGTTTGACAAAATGTGAGCCCTCATCACATTTTCAGGTATGGGATTCTTGGATCTCAGAAAATGATGACATTGCAACACATTTTTTGTTTTTGTACATGTCCAAATAGATAAATAACATTATTTCTGATTGTTGCTGCCGTTCCCAGTTATAATCCTACTCAAGATGATGGATTTTTAAAGGAAAAAATATGAACAGAGCAATTCAATTTTCATGGGAAGTACTAACTTGCCCTATGTCCAGCAGTCCAGGGGTCAAAATGGTCACCAAAATATTTTAGTCACATGAATATTCAAAAGAAGCAGTAGCAAGTAAATGTCACTGAGGAACCCTGAGGTAGGTCAATGCCATTACTTTCAGAAACCTTGGAGAAGGCTTTTATCAATTTTCCTCGTATAAATATAAATAAAAAAACAGACCCATTTGTAAGCAATCTGATTTGCAAACACAATTCGTAATCTAATTCTGCCTACAAAACTGAAATATAATTGTTGGTTGAGAAGCAGAACTGATATACTATCACTAATCCAAAATTCTACAAAGGACCACACTTCCAGTTTCATCAATCACATAAATAATATCAAATGTTTAGGCGACTAAAAAACTAGAATTCATTTCACCATTTTTGCAGTTATCATCAGTAACACATAGTCAACAGTCCAGCAGCATCATGTGAAAATGGGATGAATTCATCTCACCTGAAAAGGCAGAAATTCTTTCCAAGAGACAGCACCATATGGTTTCAACTGCAACATCTGTACCTTCTTCCGATATGCTAGCTCTCTTTGGATTGCAAGCTCCACTGGCATAATGTTGTCCCACCCTTTGTTATCCATTTCTCTTTCAGTTGTATCCTCTGCAATCTTTCACATGCAAGTTCTCTGTTAATCATACTTGAATACGTTTAACACAACAAAAGAAGGGGCAAACAACCACATGAAGTATGCCTTAAACATGCTAGAAACAAAATGTATTCTTTATCGAAGAATAATATTTTAATCACATCTTTTCTTTTTTCTTTTTTTTTTTTCAAAAAATAAAATATTCCCATAACCTTTGTGCATGTATCACCTGTTTATTTGCAAATATCATTAATGGTACATTAGTATTGAAAAAGCCTAAATTGCAGCCCTTAAAACACCCCACACAACCCTAAATGTGTGTATAAAAAAAACCCTCATGAAATCACATCTTCAGAACCCTGAGAAAATTTCACATATTGCTATATTTTAAATGGTGACAATAATGGTTTTCATACTTAAAACACGATGGAGACAGTGAATCAACTTTTTTGTAAGAGGCGCCATTGAATAAAAAAGGGATTTTATCACTTAAATTAGAAGTTGCAACTTATACAAATTTCAATGGCTCTATTTGCAATTACTAATTTCAACCTTCGGATGCCAGGTTAAATAAAGTGGTCGCATTCAATTTTTATGGTAAATCCAAACACAACCTTTGAAAAAAAAAAGAGATGGATTCCCAGTGACTCATGCATGGAAAATTTTAAACAAATATATTAATTAATTAACCAAATTTCAAGTAAGGATCCGTTTGGTTGCTGAGAAAATGTAGGAAATGTAATGAAAACCGGCAGATGACATAATGCTTAAAATTTCACATTCTTTTCTTCTCCTCCATTTTCTTAGCAGAGTATCAAATGGCATAAAAAAATAAAAAATAAAAATAAAAATAAAAAAAGAGCAAGCATCTACGCATAAATGGCAGAGTAGTGACTAAAAACATAATCCAACACGAAGGAAACTCATTTTATATATGTACACGTACATACAATGCTAACACATTACACGGTTAGAAGGAAGCTCATTTTCCCGGAAAATATTGGATTCCAAAAGAGATGGAGAAAATGCTTACCCCTGTTCTCTTCTTCCTCTGGGTTTAGGGTTTGGTGGTGTTGAGAAGAAAATACATTTATGAGAGAGAGAGAGAGAGCTTTTTTTAATTTTGAAAGTGGCAAATGACAGTTGGGAGGAGGGCAGGGCTAAGAAAGTAGCAGCGCGGGCAGGGTGTCAGTTTCGCGGGTAATTCTGGGGAGTTCCACTTTTCCTTAATCGAAAATGGTACGTGGGGTCTGATATCGTACGTGCCAATCACTGGAATGCTCTTCTGGTACCCTCTTTATCTTAATTTTACTCCGTAGTACTTACTTGTAGTGGTGCGTTCAAATGGACGAATGGGACCAGCGTGACCCGCTAAGAGCATCGAATCGAGCTTGTCTCATTAACCTATTGTACCGGATCGGGCTGTCCAATAAAAGAAAAAGTTTTGTTCAATCCGGTCCATTAGATTAATCCACTAAAATAATGAACTGAATCGGATCGGATCGGATCGGATCTGGCTAATGAACTGGACCGAATTAGACTAATGAATCGAGCTAACAGGCTAATAAATTGGGTTAACGGACTTTTTTGACAATTTTAATTTTTTTTTTTACTTTCTTTTAGTATATTTAAATTACAATATAAAAAAAAAAAAAACATAGCAAAGTACATGAATAAATCATAATTAAAGAAAAAATAAACTTATTTTATTCATATTTTAAATGTATACAATTTTGGTAGCAGAGAGTTGCTTCACCATAGTTAAAAATTAAAAGATTCACCATGCTAAAAATTAAAAAGATTTAAAGATTGTTGTCAAAAAATAATAATTTTAATTAAAAATATATGAGATTCTTAATTAAGAAAGATAGCTCATGACCTTTACTAAATAAGTTTTTTCATTTTTCAAAAATTTAGTGAGTTCATGAATGAAAATAAAAAATAAAAAATAAAAAATACCGAATAGACTCGTGAATAGGCTCATTTAATTGTAATTAAGACTTATTAAAAGAAAAGACTCGCAATTTATAAAATACAAAACCCACCGCTGGATTGAACAAACTTCTTATGAATAATAATATGATTGCAAAGAATCATAATTAGGGGTGAGCATCGGCCGGTTTGGCAGGTTTTGGTAGTATTTTTGGACTGAACCGAACACCTTCGGTTTGGAAAAATGACAAACCAAAACCGACTATAAAAGGCTTTAAATCATTAGTCATCGGCTTGACTCGATGCACATTTTTTAGGTCGGTGTAATCGGTTTTAGGCTATTGTAAAAGTATGAACATTGCTGGAAATCTAAGAAAAAAAAAAACATTCTAACCTCTTGCCTCTTGTTGCTGCTGCTGGTGGCTGGTGGTGGTGGTGGTGGTGGTTTGTAAACCAGCAGATCCTGGTTTGTAAACCTGCAGAAACATAAACACAGAATCATCCACCCACTACCTTGATGTGTATGTTGCTGTGGCTATGTTTGTTCCTTCTGTTGATTATTAAGTTGTTGAGGTAGAAGGTGTCGGGCCAAGTTCTCCGATAAAATTGGGTTTGCGCATGAAGGATCTGCTGAGGGATTGATTGTTGAATCACTTGCTGGTGCTGCTGCAACACTGGAGTATGGCTGCCTGATTGCTGGAATGGGAAAGGTTGCTGAAACTGCATAAATTGCTGTTTCAGAGGATTCCTGCCTTCTAACATGGCTTGGTACTGCTGATTATGATCGTTTCTTAACAATGTTGGATCTAGTTTCTGCTATAACCAGGGAAACATACCAGCGGACTGAAAATTTAGGGAGTGAACTCCTTGCTCTCCGATGTCCCCCCTAAGCCACATTAAACCATTAGCTGCTTTATCTCTGTTATCTGCAAATAATAATTAGAGAGGCTCAAAGGACTAAGTCATAGAGGGATTATGTTCGAGCAGGACATTTTTTCGGTCGGTTTCGGTGACCGTCGGTAGGAAAATTGTAACACTGTAGACCAACCGGGAATTACCCGTTTTCCATTTCAGAAAACCAAACAAACTGTATATCTTTCAAAAACAGTTCAATTTCGGTCCAAACGGTTTGGTCCGGTTCGGTTCGTCGGTTTGGATCGGTTTTTGACCACCCCTAATCATAACAATCTAATGGTCTATTTTTGAAAAATGCCAATGTAAAAAAATGTATGTTTTGTTCTTCAAAATATCACAAATCTTCTATAATCATTATTCAAAAATTGACCATTGGATTAGGGGTGTGCAAAAACCCGCCCAACCCGCCGGACCCGACCCCATCCGCAATCCGCGGTTACAATGGTTTGGCAGATTGGGTTGGGTGGATTTGATGAATTTTTGGCGGGTGGGGTCGGTTAGCGGGTATAGAGGTGACAACCCGCCACCACCCGCCAAATAATTATATATAAATAAATAATATATTTATATAAAATAAATTTCATTACTGCATTATATTTTCCCTTAGTTGGATATGCTTGCAAGTTAGTGTTTTTTATTTCTTTAGAAATGTTTATTATGATAGTTTGAATATGCATTTATTTGATTTGATATTCTTTCAATTTCGAATATGAAACCATATGTTAGTTTGTAAGATTTTTTAATAATAATAAACCTTTATTATTATGTATCTAGCTAGCTAGTAGCTTCTATTATTGTAGGGCAATTTATTTTGGCACTTTAGTTTATTACTATTGGAAGAATTGTTTGGATTATAGTTTAATTACTAAATAACACAATATTGCATTGTTATATACGAATTTGAAGTGTTTTTGTTTGTTAAAAAAATTTTAAGAACTTTAGGTGTTTATAAAAAAAAAAAAAAATAGTAATGCTTCACCCGCTCAATCCGCCCAACCCGCCGGTTGACACCCGCCATATATTTAACCGATCCGCCGGTTATTGAGGTAGGCGGGTGGGAGAATTAGCCACCCGCCAAGGGCGGGTTGGTTGGCGGTTTTATCCTCCACCCGCCCTCACCCGACCCGCGCACACCCCTACATTGGATCGCTATGATTTTTTTTCCGAGCAAGGCATTCACAATGTTATCTAATCTAGCGGTTAGTTTTTTTAAATGTCATTGGTGATTGACTCTAATCAAGTAACTTCATTCAATTTCGTACTAGGTGCACCTTGTAATTTATCAGCTCAAGTAACATGTGTATGACTAATTATACAAGATATTTCTAAAAATCTACCATTGAATAGAACAAATTTCTTATGAATATCATATTGTAAAAAATCACAGTAATCCAACAGTCGGTTTTTTAAAGATAGCAATATGAAAAACTGTCTAATTGGTTCTTTAAAAATATCACTAATGTTCTATAATCATTATTCAAAAATTGACTATTGGATTGCTCTAATTTTTTGCGATCATGGTATTCATAAGAAATTTGTCTAATTCAATAATATTTTTTTCTAAATATTATATATATATATAACTTTTATCTTAAAGATGTGTTTATCAAAATGTGTTTGGCTTAATGGATCGGGCAGAGCCAAATGGATCGGATTAAATGGGCTATTGGACAGGCCAATGAGTGAATCAGATCAGATCGAGCTAGCAGATCAGTTCGGGCAGCTTATCGAACTCAGATCAGGCCAGCCCATTGAACAAAAATCCTTAGCCCAATTCACTCCATTTCCTATGGATCAAATCAGCCCAATCCATTAATTAACAGATTGGATCGGGTTTGATCCGTTAGCTTATCGGACCGATCAACGGACCAAATGAGCAACATTAATAAATTTATTAAAAATATAAATTTAATATTTAATAAAATAATAGTGGAGTAAATATTTAATAAATGGTCTGTTTAATTTTAATTTTAATATTTATAAGAATATATTTTTTAAACATAGGACAATGCCCGAGTGTGAAAATAATAATGGAAGGTTAAGAAACTTAATGAAAAATCTAAATATTTAGCAAAATGTTTGATCAATTTTAATTTGAACGTTATTGAATAAAATATTTTTTCTAATGTTGTCCAATTCTATATAGAAAATAATGCAAGAATTTTTTTTCCTCAAAACTAATTGTGATTTATTGTTATTTTTAAAAATTAATAGATTCTTTTTTGCCAACATTTGGACGAGCCACGTAGAGAAGTATGCGAGAGAGAGAGCTTTACTATTTTTTAAATAAACATTTGAAATTTGAAATTGAAATGGGTGCAAGAAGAGAGAAATAAAAATTGAATAAAAAGAAAAACTTGGGGCACGTGTGCTTCTTAAAAAATGCGGTTAGAGGAAAGAGTACAGTACCACGTGAATTACCATAGTATACACCAAGTATAGATAAGCATGATTCATATGATATGTTAATTTAATTAAAAAATATAACTCATAATAATTATAATAAAAAGACTACATATGATAAGGTGCAGTGGTGACTAGGTAACTGTCTTGATTGTATCAAATACTTGGATTTGAATCTCGTCTTTATTAGAGGAAAGAGTTTAAAGAAAATGGAAAGACTATGCAGTTCATGAGTCTAATAAACCTTTTTTAAAATAGCAAAAATAAAAAATACAAATGATAAACTAGATCCAATGTTGGTTTGGTTTGGAGGTGAGTGGGTGAATGGTGAACCCCACCCACTGGCATTGGTTAGGGTCAGTTGGACAAATAATTAGAGCCAATGTTGATCCACCATGATTGTGGATTGAACTCAAACTGATCCTACCACTTCTTTGGATTACATTGGTCAAATGATATCCAATTATACACGTCTTGTCACTTCTCTATACTTAAGAGATGATAGGATGATTGGTCAAAACTGGACTCTCTAACTTCTACCACAATCTCTCATAGTATAAAAATTTAATACGTGAAGAGATTATTTGAATACAACTTTAAAGAAATATAACCAATTGAAGCTAGCCCAATTGGTGGGAGGGGTGGGATTTGGGATAGTAGGTTTCGGTCTCGAGACTTGTTGCTAACTTATTGTCACAATATGTAATTGTTATAATTAATTAATATTCTTCTACTAATCCAAATTGGGCCTAAAGCCACAACACCATAAGAACAAGTAGTCTTACCAAATAACATTACTGACAACCAAACCAAATACGCATTCAAGGAAAAAGAACACCCCAAATTTAGGTCATTGGCCAGGCCATTAGTACTCAAGCTTGGTTCCTCAAAATTTCACATGGAAACAAATAGATGAAAACCATCTAGATTTATTCCAAAGCAAGTAAAGCATACCCTTTTGAATTTCAGACATATTCTTCCAAATTAAATGCATGTTATGCGTTTTCATATGAGCAACTTGTACACAATCCCAAATTTTCATATGGAACCAATACTTTTTTCCAAATAATGAATGATGAATGAATGTGTTCAAGAAAGATCATATAAAGCAAGAAACCTATCTGTATTATATGTGCGTATATAAACTATATATATAGAACCAAGAATTGTGGACAACTTTTTGAGGTCCTCCACCCAAAACCTTAATCACAGTGGAGGAGAAGCAACGTAATGGAAATCCCCCCCTTGGTTGGAAATCCTAACCAACATAGCTAGCACCTCCTTCATGTTTGGTCTAGCTTGTGGCGCCTCCGCCGTGCATCTTATCCCAATCCGAAGCAGCTCACACATCTCCTCTGCCCCCTCAGCGAGGCCAGAACCCAACATTACAACCGGTATCATCGATCGACTCAAACCCTGTCGTCCGTATCCCATCACCCGTCTTGCCCACTCCACCAAACACTCTTCCCCACCATCCACGGCTCGTCTTCCTGTCGCTAGTTCCATTGCCAATACCCCAAAACTATACACATCCCCTTTCGTCGTGGCTTGCCATGTCTGCCCATATTCTGGTGCAACGTAGCCGATTGTGCCCGCCACCATTGTGCTAACATGACTATCGCCGACATCAACAACTCTAGCAAGACCAAAGTCTGTGACTCGTGCGTTCCCTTCCTTATCCAACAAGACGTTGCTAGCCTTGACGTCACGATGTACAATAGCAGGGTAGCATTCGTGGTGTAGAAATACCAGGGCACGTGCCACGTCAGTTGCTACATCAATACGTCGACGCCATGTCAATCTCATTCGATCCGACACAAGATCCTCTAAACTTCCACCTTCCATGTACTCATAAACCAATAGTTTCTCTGTCCCATCTAGGCACCACCCATATAGTGTTACAAGGTTTGGATGAGGCCAACCAATGCCATTTCCACTTAGAACCTCCATTTCAGCTCTGAACTCTTTTTCGCCTTCAATACCTTCTCGTTGTAGCTTCTTCACCGCAACCTCTCGCCCGTCCGGCAATACCCCTCGATACACAATCCCAAATCCCCCCTTCCCAACAATCAAGTCGTTCGAAAAGTTACCCGTTGCTTTCAAAATATCAGCGTGTGTGAACGCCGTTTTATCCAAACGGATGACCTTAACCGTATCCGACAACCATGGCGATGACCCGCTGGAACTCGATGCAAAGTCATGTCGGTACTTTATGTCCTGTAAGAGATATGTTGGTGGATCATCTGGGCTTTTCACCAAAATGCAGACTATAAGTGAAATAACTCCAAAGACTAAGAAAACTAGTGTTAGAGCTAAAAACACCAAAAACACTGCAAATTTTGTAGGCCTTCCTTTTGATTCTGAATTCCCTGGAAATCTATCTGAGGAATTGTCGATGAAAGATGGAAGTTGCAAGAGCGGATCGCCGAGGAACGATTCTTTCTCAAAAGTTGTCAATTGCCCAGTACTTGGGATTACGCCGGTGATTAATGGGTTATATGAAATGTTGAACTTGCTCAGCTCAGTCAAGTCGTTCAAGCTTGTTGGAAAGGCGCCGGAGAAATTGTTGTACGACAAATCAAGGTTCTGTAAGCACTTAATGTTGCCAATTTCCATCGGAATCTCCCCGGAAAACTTGTTTTCAGTGATGTTTAGTACTACAAGTGGCAACTGTCCAACACCTGAAGGGAGTCTTCCATAGAATTCATTGCCACCCAAATGAAGCATACTAAAATTCTGCATCTCACCAATTTGTCCTGGCATCTCACCGGAAAATCGATTCCCGCTGAGCTGAAGATAACCGGAGATTTGAAATGTCGGGACTGCCGACCCCGCGGCACACACTGAAAAAAGCCCATTCCCTTTAAGTAATCGATCCCAATAACTTCTACAATTCTTCCTGGTGAGAAGAGTGTACACAAAACTGAATGGAGGATAGTCCGCTGGAATCCACCTCTTCAATGCCAAACACTCGCCGGAGCCAGTAACAACCCCTTTCTCCTGCTTATTTGCTTCGAAAGTCGATGTGGGATTGTTCCCAATTCTTGTCAATTCACTTGGGATTTTCCCAGAAAATTGATTGTTGGCAAGATTTAACCACATCAAACTACTGCACTTTCCAATCTCCACTGGAATCTCACCGGACAACGAATTGTTCGCCAGCATCAACCATAGCAAAGAGCTTAAGTTTCCAATGCTCGCTGGAATCGACCCATTTAATCTATTGAAGGATAAATCAAGAGCTTGAAGACTCATCAAGTTTCCAAATTCTGGTGGAATATTTCCACTAAATTGATTGTAAGCAAGAACCAAGAACTTCAAACTCGGCATTATCGACAACTCCACCGGCAATGGACCGGAGAAGTTATTGAAGCTAAGGTCTAATTGAGAAAGATTGGGCAAACTGAGAATTCCGGAGGAAAGAATTCCATCAGTATATGAATTTGAATGAAGAACCAGAAACTTCACTTGAGTAAACTTCCCAAAAATCTCCTGTATTTTTCCTCCAAATTTGTTCCTGCTTAAATCCAAAAAGGTTAAATTTGTACAATTTGATAGCGATTCTGGGATATCTCTTGAAAAACTATTGTTGCCAAGAAACAAAGCTTGAAGATTCAAAATCAAGCCGATTTCAGAGGGAATTAGGCCTGTGAAATTATTTCCCCATAAATTCAGATTAAGCAAATTCCTGCAATTTGAAATCTCCCCTTGTAGCTGACCCACGAAATTATTTTCCGATAAGTCCAAAACTTGAAGATTGCAATTCTCTGAAAACATCAATGACGAAACTGGGCCTGTAAGATTATTTTCAGCAACTGAAAACTCTCGAAGCTTATCGAATCCCACCCATAATGTTCCATTGAATTGGTTCGAGCTCAAATCAAGATACTGCAAATTTGAGCACTCTTCAAAACAGTTATCAATTCTCCCCGTGAAATTATTCGAAGAAAGATTTGCAACAATCAGTTTGTTACAAATTGCCGGGAAATTCAATTGAATATTCCCGCTTATTCGATTAACAGAGAGATCGAGAAGCTCTAAATTATTCAATCCTGTTAAGTTCAGCTCACCGAGGATAATATTGTTGGAGAGATTAAGAAATTTTAGGCTCCGGCAGTTGCTTAAATCGGCGGGAATTTCTCCATTGATGGTGTTCTTTGAGAGATCTAAGTGAGAAAGTTCAGTTAACGCCGAGAAGTTCTGGAATAACTCGCCGGTGATGTCGCTGTAGGAGAGATTAACGCCATTGACGCGGGTGCCATTAGTACAGAAAATTCCAGGCCAATCACATGGGTTTGAGCTAGTTCGATTCCATTCTGTGTATCGACCTTGATTCACGCGATTGTTTTGTACGAGGAATGATTTGAGATTGAGCAGAACTTCTTTATCAGTTTGCAGAGAATCTCCAGAGACGACGATTACAGTGCCTGTAAATGATGAAATTTTTATATTTTTGAAGTCAAATCAACTGAATCGTCCTCGAAAAACTCAAATTCGAATAATAAACAGAATTAAATTGCAGAAACAAAAGTACCCAATAAAAAATTTTCTGTAATCATCTAAGCATGAATAAAAGATTTCAAGGATAATACTAAAATTTTCGTCCTGTTTGTTGCCATGAAACACGAACGTAAAATAGAAATGGCGCAAAACCATGTTGTAAATCAACAAATACACAGATTTTCATGGAAGATTATATGTGCAAATTGAAGAATCAAATTACAGGGAGATTATGATAAAGTACCCGTAACAAGGATAAAGAAAATGATTAATGCAGCTGGCCAAGAATCCGTTTCGTCCTCTGACATGATCAAAACCCAACCAATCTTCTTCTTTTTCTTCTTCTTCTTCGTGGTGAATTATACAGATTATGATTAGCACTCAGAACTTAATCAATAAAACAAGCAAAACTGAAAAATGGGCATGAAAGATTTGGGGAAGTTGAAGATATTAGAACGTGGAATGTCGTTGAAGTACAGCGCCTGCAGAAGATGGACTAAACCAAACTTGGAACCAAATTCTCCTTACTTCTCATTTTACTTTCTTTGATTTAAATATTTTTATGTAATTTTGTGTAAATTTTTTAGAATTGGAAATTAATTAAGAGTTTTTTAATTAAATTAAGGATTTGTTTAGTGTTAAACCTGTTGGACTTTGGTCTTTAGCAAAGAACAAGCGTACTTCGTATTCTTTTCTTTGGTGGAGAAGATGATGTATAGAAGTTAAGGGGCGGTTGAGCCGCCCTTGTTGACCGGTTCACACAGTTACGGCTCGGAGTTAGACTCAATAACCCCAGCAAAGAAAGAAAGAAAGAAAGAAAAGACTCCAACAATTAGAGAAGGATTTATATGCTTTCAGTACAGCTCGTCACGAGTTGGACCGGCCAACATGTGACGAGCTGATATTACGTTATGATGCACGTACCGTCGGTAAGTCCATTCATATAAGTGTAGTAATAGATATTCGAATTTGAAATATTCGTCGCCTGCACTACCCTCGCGCCCTTTATGGGATTTTGGGAAGCATCATTTGCTCCAAATTTTGTAATCCATATTCATTGTTTAGATTATAAAAGTGAAAATTAATATAGATATAAATAGAGGTACTCCAATGCTGAAATGCAAATTTTGTTATCCATATTTATTTTTTGGATTACAACAATAAAAATAGGTATAGATATGAATAGAGCTGCTCTAATGGTGCCATATCTATTTTGGAATTTTGGAAAAAAAAAATGAGGGAAATGGTGATCGATGTAGCAAGAAATTGATTGAATCATATGGATATTAGTCTGACTCAATCCATTTCTTGCCTATGGATATGCATTATCATTGGAGCATCCAAATTGCCATCCACATGGAAAAAAAAAATAGATTTACATACATCACTGGAGATGACCTTATAATTTACTACTTGTCCAATAGTTACGATAACACCATATAAATATTCATGTGAATTGTCGTGCGGAAAATCAACCACCGTTTTGGTCAATATAAGAAACAATGATAAAAATATATTTGACAATAAGCATGAGGAGTCCAATGTAATTTATCCTATTTACAATATTCTATTTTCTTGAACAATGGACTGTTTGGCAAACTTAAAACCAGGCTAGCTGATGATATGTCTGTCTGATTTTTATCCAGTACTGTTTAGTAAGTGCATTTTTTCTATAAATCAGTTCTATTCTGTCCAGAAAATAAAGTATAAACATAGTTTTTTTCAAACTAGCTGGAAGTTGATTTACATAAAAACCATAGAGCAGAAAGAGATCAGAACTGGCTAGAACCAGTTTTTCAAAGTTCCCAAACAGGCCCCAAATGTTCCCATTTTTTTCATCGCCTCAATATGAAATTTGAAATCTAGACTTGTTTTGAAATGTTGGAATGGAATAATTTTGGAAGTTGGAAATATTGAAGCCATGCTTCAATAATCATGGGAGGACAAGTCACGGCAAAAAATGAAGGATCATTAAAATGGATGGTTAAATAGCATTTTTGTATACAGATACATACAACAATGGTGATCATTAATTATTATTTTTGAAAAAAAAAAAAACAAAAAACAAAACAAAATGTATGTGTGAGATTTGGAGGTTTCCCAATTTGTTCAAAAGGTATTATTATTAGTTATCATGAATCATGATTTTGGTTTAGTTTTAGTCAAAGCCGTCCAAAATAGAAATAATATGAGATATTGCAAAGACTTTCAAATTTAAAACCATTTTTTTAGAAATAAAATAATATGAAGTTTAATTTGTTAATAGTGTTGGCTGGCCTAACACCAGTAATTAAAAATAAAATAATTATATAATTGAATTGGATTGGATTTGATTTTAATATCTCAATAGTTTTCCTTGTATCTCAATTTCCAGAGTCTGATTTTACTGCTGAGCAAGTATGGTGCGGCTCAGTAGTGATTTGGCCTTTTGGCCAATGTAAATTTGATGTTTTGAAAAACCGACCGTTGGATTGAATATTATTCCTATGTATGACAGGTATGCCAAAAATCACAGTCATCTGACAGTCGATTTATGATATACAGACTGTGAAAAATTTTAATGAATTATATTTCAAGTACAGACTGTTAAAATTTTTCACGATATGTATATCATAAATTGACTATCAGATCACTATGATTTTTGGCATGCCTATCATATATAGGAATAATATTCAATCCGACTGTCGGTTTTTCAAAATACCTAATTTACATTGGCCAAAAGGCCAAATCACTGCTGAGCCGCACCATACTTGCTCAGCAGCGAAACCAGACCCCAATTTTCAATGATCCAACAGTGGCACATGTTGCCCCCCCTTTTTATCAAAAAATACAAGCCTACCCAATTTATTTTATTATTAATAAATAAATATTAATATAATTTTACGAGATCAAACAGAAATCCTTCTTTTGAAAGTGAAAATATATGTCACCAGATCAACGGAATATATTAGACATTTTTTTATTGGTTAACAAATGAGGCTTTACATCTAGTTTAGGGGCATTTTTTATTAGTCTTGCTTGTTGAATGGGGAAATGTCAATGGCAAGCAATGGTATGTAACCCCATTTTCAATGAAAATTTTTTGGATTTAAATATATGAAAGCATATCAATATCTATTTGATATATTATTTTTTATGACCGAAATCACATTATGTTCCACGATTAGATGATTCCAGTCATGGTGTTAATTATAAGGGACACCTTACACAACTATATAGAATCCATTGCTGGATAAAGTTTGAAAAACCGACCGTTAGATTAGACGATCTGCTTGAGAATTTTATGTTCGCTAAAAATCACATTACGCAATACAATTTTTTGAATTTCTCTTTAAAATCAATTCAATATGGTACCGAATTGGCATGGTAACATTTTCCATATGTATATATATTAAATTAAGGAATCAAATAGTTTAAGCAATAGGAATCTATGGCCGCCCAAGACATGATCAAGAAAAACCAATGGGTTTTTATAATAGGATAGAATCATCGTTTTAGAATGATTGGTTTTAACAAAACTCTGAATAGTGACATAAAGACATTTCCAACTAAACTGTACTCTACAGGATTTTGTGTTTTATGATGGACCAAAATGGATTTAAAAACATGAACCACATGGGGTGGGAATTGGGTATCATTCCAATCTTTGAAATAATAAGAGAAATGATTTGTTTGTTGAATTTAGGAGAGAGAGAGAGAGAGTAATTAATTATTAGTTGTTCCTTGTTTGGAAGGACTTGAGTTTATCATTGATCAAGGTTAGATCAACACCAATGTTGATCCATCTAGTGTGGTAAGGCCTACACTAACACTAACACTGTGTTTGGATTGAGAGATTTGGAGAGGAGAGAAGAGAAGAGAAAACAATTATACTTTACTCTTTTCTCTTATCTTCCCTTAATGAAAGCTATTCAAATATGGTGGAGAGAAAGTTAATTTTCTCTCCTATTTAACTTTCTCTCTCTTCTCTTCTTTTCTAATGAGGTTCTCCTCTCTTCTCTCCAATTCTCTCGATCTAAACATAGTGTAAAAAGTAACAATTAATAGAAAAGCCTTAAATCTGAGCCGATTTTAGAAATAACAAAAATACAGAAATGCTAATAGACCTCATATGTCCAGTTGCAAAATAAATTTTGAAAATCTGACCATTGGATGGGAGACCCCTCTTATGTATGTGACACCTACCAAAAATCACTGTGATCATATAGCCAGTTTCTGAAAAAGCTTACCATTAAAAAATGATGATATTTTGAAGAACAAAATAATCACAATTTTTCACGGTGACCTTTTTTTTTTTTTTTTTTTTTAAAAAAAAATTTGAACTCATTTTTTTATCAAAAAAAATTAGTGAAAAATAAATTTTTTTTTTAAAAAAAAAAAAAAACAGTCATTTAGTACTCAAGTCAAGACAAATAAAGGATGACCTTTAATTTGGATCCGTTCAAACAATTATGTGGAGGCATCTCATCTAATGATCAATAGGCTAGGTGTTAATCTAATCTTGATCAACAGTAAATCCATCATTAATCCACACCCAAATGGACTGAACTTGGATTGTCATTTTTTTTTTTTTGTTACATCATGGTATACATCAGTAGGAAGCGTGAATCAAACCAATAACCTTTTAGATGATAGTCATGGACCCTGACCAACTGTACTAATCCCAGTTGTCACCCTTGTTTGAATAATTATGAGAATTTGGATTTTCATTTGAAAAGTCTTTGTTTGAACAAAAAATTGTCACCTTTGTCTTTGTATGTTAATCTTGTTGAGTAAAGTTTTAAATATTTCAAACTTTGATTGTTGTTCAACGAATCTTTGGAGGAAATTTCCTTGAGACATCACAGAAAGTTAAACGATCGAGTTTCGGTTAAACCACGCTTGAATGGCTTTATCTGCTCTCATTATTCCTAACATGCCATTTGTCTATCTGCAGTTTTCTTTTTCTTTTTTTCTTTCATTTTCTTTTTTTTTTTAAATAAAAAATAAAAAAAAATAATTAAAATGAAGGAAATGGGTGGAGTTGGAGTCTTGGAGAAAGGAAAAAGTTAGATAGGAACCACAATTTAAATTAAAAAAAAAAAAAAAGTTAATTACGAAGAGAAAAATGAAAGTTAGATGGCATTAAAGTGTAATGAATAAGGAAGCTTAAAAATCTTAATTTGAATTAATTAGTTCAACCACTATACTATGGCGTCATTTTAAAACAAGGTTTAAACAAATTATAAAGGAAGAAAATGAATGAAAGAAGAGAATAAAGGAGGAAAGACCCAGAAAATGTCACATCAGTACATTTTGGTAAGTATATAATAATATAGATTATATGAATTTGATCTGTTGCGGTTTGTACGATTATGACTGTTCGTGACGATTCTCATAGACATCACGCATAAACGTGTGCACATCATGGACGGTTGTGATCGTGTGGACCGCATTATAATATATCATTGTTGATATATATAGATTATATTCCTTATGTCTACTTTGAATTTTCTTTTCTTTTAATTTCTCATAAGGTTTTGGCAATAATTAGCAGATAATCAACAGACTTGTTTGATTGCCAATACACATGGCTAAAATGATTGTTTTTAAATTTTTTAGCCATCTTCTACTAAATTAGCAACACTCTAGGGACAACTAAAATCTACTTTAAGAGCTTCAATGATCAACACTTGTGAATCTCCCTCAAAATTTGAAACTTTCTCATTACCTTTTCTCCAAGCAGAGTACATACTCTCTTAAGCCAAACATTAATTTAGCTCAAGCATTACCCAAATTCCAAAATAAAACCCAAACCCCAAAACCCCTATTGCCCCCCCCCCCCCCCCCCATTCATTTCTAATAATGTAACCACTCATTAAAGACTTGCTTTTCATTCTTTTTGATACATTAAAATTTACTAACAGCCTTATAGTCTTGTGGCATGAAAATTTTTCAGAATTCTATTTGTCATCTCTTTCTATCCTCCCTCGTGTATCTTACCAACTTGGAACAAGTATTTCGAGAAACCGACTGTTGGATTTGATGTTCCACTTATACTTATCGTATATGCAAAAAATCACGTTGATCCAATGGTTAGTTTTTGCAATTTTGAAAAAAAATTGTAAAAAAATAATGAAAAAATTGTAAAAAACTGTTCCGGTCTATTTTTGAAAAATCAATCGTTGGATCAATGTAATTTTTTGCATTCTTGATACGTGTGAGTGGAACATCAAATCCAGCAGTCGGTTTTTCAAATAACTGTTTCAAGTTGATCAAATGCACTAAAAGGAAGGAGAACTAGAATTGTTGTAAATTCTATATCCTTGCTTGACATGCTTGCCAATTATTGTGTTGATCAAAGGCTACAAGCTAAGAACTCATTTAAAAAGCACTTTCAAACTAAAATTATTTTACTTTTCCTAAAAGTAAACAGAAGTATTTTTGGTTGTCATGTGCAAAAAAATTTCATAATACCTAAATTACACCTTCATTTAAATGCTTTTGATTATTAAAAATATAATTTATTTGTCTCTTTTTGTTGCCTTTCTTTAAGGTACACATCATGGTAAGCAACAAATAAATATGCATGTGTCATTTATTTCCTTGTCATCTTCTTTTATGATTATATAATTATTTTAATTACACGCACGTGCGGGGCATGTCCTCATAATAAGAATGTGCAGTGGTGCTAATAATGCCACATAAATTTTAATAAAAATAAAATAAAGTATTTTAATAATATAAATTAAAAAGGTTTAATCTTTCTCTACCAATTATGCATAAAATTTGTTACACTTCTAATCGTCATACATTTTAGGGCCCGTTTAGATAAACTTCTACTTCCTGTTATTCTACTTTTAAAAGTAAAAAAATCAAACTTTTGAGCGTGAAAATTTTGGTAGTTACTTACAAAAGTTGAGGTAGCAAGAAATTCTTGCTACCTCAACTTTTAAAATTTATAACTACCAAAATTTTGCACTAAAGCAAATATAAAAAAATTTCCATTTTTTTACTTTTAAAAATAGAAAAACAGAAAGTATAAGTTTATCCAAACGCGCCCTTAATTCATACAAATACTGAGTTCAAAGCACGCGCGTGCCCCTTCCTAATAAGTATATATAGAAAGAAATGTGAATTTATAGACCAAATATTTATCGAAATCCAGTTGATAAGAAATCAGAAATGCATGACATAGGAATATTTAACCCAATAATAAGCTTGATATATATAGATATAAATGGTATAAATAAATATAAAATAGTGTAAGAATAAAAAATTCTCCATCAATTTTGTGTATGATATGCATGTTGTATGATTTAGAAAAAGGTAGCTTATAGCCCCTAGAATATGTACATTGTATGTATTCTTTAGAAAATAACTGGTCAAAGGAAAGGGATGTTTTCCTCCCAAGAGTTGTTGGGTACCCATTTTCTTGCTTTCTTAATTGTCAAAAAATAGGGATATAGATCATGGACCATGTATGACAATGCATCTCTCTCTCTCTCTCTCTCTCTCTCTTAAATAACATATAGATCAAGGACCATGTATGACAATGCATCTCTCTCTCTCTCTCTCTCTCTCTCTCTCTCTCTCTCTCTCTCTCTCTTAAATAACATATATCTCTATGTTCTTGGATTTGACAATGCCTTTAGGGCAAAGAAAACCATTTTGCAGTCACCTTCAAATGTAACAAACATCTCTAAGAACGACACGTGTACGCTTAACATGACCAACACCCTTTTGCATGCAGTCACCTTCAAATGTAACCATCATCTTTATAAGACAAAATCAAAACTCAAATTAAGTAGTCTTTTATGTGAACTATTGTCCAATTAGATTTTGGTTGGGGAGTCGCAATCTCTGATATTACAACAATGACAAAAACTAATCTAAAGTCATAAAAAATACAAAACTAAAAGTCCAATTAGATGCTTTACAAAGCACTTCTTAAATTTTGTAAATTACTTTCAAAATATATAACCGGCACACCGAATAATTTTTCAATGAAGACAAGTGTCTCTGTGAAAGGTCCAACTAGGCGTGAGCTAAGGTACGATGCTGACACAGCTTTACCATCCCACCTAGATGGTGTCTAGTTCATTTCTCTTTCATTAAACTCCCTTAATTTTAGTGGAAATCATTTTTTTTTTTTTTAAAAAAGAAGGTGTTTGCAACTTGCAAGTGTTTGGTTACAATCAAATAAGTTCTGTATTAGTGATCTTTTCATCATATTCTGCATTACTATTGTGTAGTGGAAATTTTTTTTTTCCCTTTTTCTGACTTTAAGGAAGAAACCATTTCCATCAACCTTATCAAACTTATTGACATATGAGTGTCCACTAAAAAGCATGTCATATACATCACAAATTTTTCCTTATATTATTTGGTGATTCTAGTTTCTATATTATAGTTGAATTTTTATAAAAGTTCCAAGTTAGAAGTGGACATTCATAGATCACAGGGCTTCTATCATAAAGTGCATTTTACGTAATTTTGTGTAAAGTGACATATATATGGCCAAATGCATATTATATATTGAAAAATTTACTATTGGATTAGATGAACTGCTTATGAATTTCATGTTCGCCAAAAAATACAGTAATCTAACGGCCAATTTTTGAAAAATGTCACACTAAAAAATTGTGTATTTTTTGTTATTTAAAATGTCACCATTTTTTTTCCAGTTAGTTTTTTTAAGACCGTTGGATCACTGTAATTTTTGGCAAAAATGAAATTCATAAGCAGTTCATTTAATCCAACGGTCAATTTTTCAATATATGATATGTATTTGGTTATATATAAATTGCTTTATACAAAATTACGTAAGGTCCACCTTATAATAGAAGTCCTATCATAGATCATATATACTTCCTTTATTCAAATCCATGACAAGCTAGAAATGGCTTAAACAATCATAGCATCAATGACAATTAGTTTTCTCACTTAAAAAAAAATTATAAAAAACAAAAACAAACAAACTAGGAGTAAATTTAATTCATCCCTTGAGATTTGGTCCAAAACATAATCACAAAACAGACTTTCTTTTGTGTGTATACGGCTTCTATATATTATAAGGTGCACCTTACGCAACTTTGCATAAGGTGACCTTTATAGGGCCAAATACAAATTTATTTTGAAAAATTTATTGTTGGATTAAATGAACTGCTTATGAATTTCATATTAGCCAAAACTCACAGTGATCCAACCATCAATTTTTGAAAATGTCACAGTGAAGCTATTGTGACTTTTTTGTTATTTAAAATATCATTAGTTTTTCCCAATTAGTTTTTTCAGAAACTGACCACCGGATTACTATGATTTTTGGTGAACATGAAATTCATCAGCAGTTCATTTAATCCAACGGTCAGTTTTTCAAAATATGATCTACATTTGGCTTTATAGAAATCATCTTACATAAAATTGGGTAAGGTGTACCTTATAATAGAAACCTTATATATATATATATATATATATTGGTGATTGATCTTCTTGAAAGTAGGACAATAGAGCTAGTCACACGTGACTCATAAATATTATATTTATAAGTGCTATTAAAATCAACTTTTACTACCATCCATAGAGGAGGAGACAAAGCAACTTGTTTTCAGAAACATAAATACAAAACCATTAAGACAAATTTAAGCTTATTCAAAACCAAAGCAATCCAGCTAACCACAAACCAGGCTCATGATTAATTATAAACCCCACCACCAAGTCATCAACATTAATCCAAAACCCTAAAACCCCACAAGGATCTCCGGCCGGTCGTTGATCTTGACAGGTTTTTGTAATTAAGCTTCTTGTATTTACGCGATTCACGTGTAAATTTTTAATTAACAATTTTTTTTTTATTTTTTTTTAAGAAAAATTCACTATTTCATGGGTCCCAAATGGATCGTATTGGTCAAAATTCAACATAATTAGTTGATTTAAATTATGTAACAATTTTGGTCAGCATACACTTTTCATCCCCACCTAGCCCATGCCACACAAAATTTAGACTAAATGTGGTTTCTAGATGTATATTTTAGAATCTTCAAATATTGAACAACACTTCCACGTGTGGTTGCGACATTCTTCCCACGTGTTGGTGGTCGTGGATTCCATATCAATCTCGATGACCACGTGTGCATCGACCCCGATTTAATCCAATCGGGATCGATGCCAATATGCACAAAATTTAGATTGAATGAGGTTTCTAGATGTATATGTTAGAATCTTCAAATATTGAACAACACTTGTACATGCGGTTGGTGGCATTCTTCCCACGTGTGGGTAGATTCCATATCAACCTCGATGTCGACGTGGACATCGACCCGATTTGATCCAATCGATCTCATGATTAAGGGAAGATGTTTACGTTATGATAGCTAATTATTCCATGTTGTTGATAATAATCTCTCCAAGTATGACAACATTGCTTTTTGGCTTTTTTCCAAATAGGCATGGAGTCCACAATCCTCATTTTTTTCCTTTTTATATATTTGGGAAAATTATCTAAAAATTTTAATTCAAGGTTTTTTTTTTTTTTTTTTACCTAAAAGCTTCATTGTCTTTTCACTTTATTTAAAAGTCTCAATTTAAGTTCTTTTTAAACTCAAAAGTCCTTTCAAACAATGCAAAAATTTCTTGAAATGCATCAATTTCTTCGGAACCAAAAAAAAAAAAAAAAATGGTATATTTCTCATTAAATTGATGGTTTTTTATAAAACTAAAACATGCTTATAAAAACTAATGCGAAAATGCATCAGTTTTATTAAGAAAAAGAAACACATCAGTTTCCAAAAAAAAAAAAACAATCACTTTCGAAAACTGATGTTCTGCAAATGCATCGGTTTTTGCAAAACCAAAAAACAAACTAATGCATTTCCACTAAATTGATGGTTTATTATAAAACTTAAGCATGCCTATGAAAATTTATGCATTTTTGCATCAGTTTTACAAAAATAAACGCATCAGTTTCCTAAAAAAAACCACCTTCAGCAAAAGCATCAGTTTGTGCAAAACTAAAAAGCAAAGCAACAAAACTGATAATGATTTTTTTTTTTTTTATAAAAAAAATCAGGAAGAAAGTAGGAAAAGATGTGATTTTGAGTAGGGGTGCAACTCGGATTGGATCGGACCGAATTTAGGGTAAATGAGTACCAATTCGAACTAATTCGGATTAAGCATTCAAGGACTAGGACCAATCCTAATTGAATTCGGATAGGTTCTGGACCATTTCCTAATTGAATTCGGATTGAACCACGGTTTTATATTAAAAGAAAAATAAAATAAATTGATTGGAGATGGGGAGGACTTTTGGATTTTAAAAAATGTGTAATGAGATTTTTGGGTAATGTGAAAAAATTGAATGATTTTTAAGTAAACAAAATGTGTAAAATGGACCTATGGGTATACACCTTTAAGTATTTCCTAATTTAAGTCTTGTCACCAACTTACACATGTAAAGGGTTTGTTTGGCTTGTAGGAAAATTGATTCTTTACAATGAAGGATTGGGTTACCCAGTATTAATTAATATTTCTCTTTGCTTTTTTCCTAAAATTCCTCTCGGTCCTCTCAGAGTAATTTCTTATGGGTATATACATATATAAGTTTATGTAAGGACTTGGATTTTTAGTCAATATACGTGGAATATCTAGTTTGAAAAACCAACCGTTGGATTATATATTCTTCTTATGCATGCCAAAAATCACAATTAAGTGACAGTCGGTTTCTAAACTACAAATTGTGAAAACTTTCACCGTTGGATATTACAGTCACAGTTTTTCACAATATGCATTTTAGACACTACCCGTTGAATCACTGTGATTTTTTGCATCTATGACATTTATAAAGAGCTGGAGTATCTAATCCAACAATTGGTTTTTCAAAATACCTATCCCAATATTTCTTGAAGATGTCATTAAGAAAAGTTATTATAGGTTTTTTGCGATTACAATTTCTTGTGGTCTATATTTTGAAATGATGACATTAGATTACTATGATTGTTGGCATGCATGGCATCCATGAGAAGAGTATTTAATCCAAAGGTCATATATTCTTATTCAAAATATGTACCCCGCAATTAATTATTAGCTTCATGTTTACTTTACTAAAAATAAGCATATGCTGATCGAGACTGCCTACCCATATTCATATGGAGCAAGGATATCTTCTGCTTTTCTTCTTCTTCTTTTTATGTTTATTTGGTAATCTTCAGAGAAAAGAGAGGTCGGACTATTCAAAAAAGGGACAAATTATTTTATTTCAAACCAGAAAATCTACTTTAATTGATTACATTAAATTGATTTTTTTTCCTCAATTTTTTTAAAGATATTGATGGACAAAAATATATGATACACCAGCTTTTCCCAAATTTTTTAGGCCTTTTAATCCCACCATAAGATTAAAAGGTTATAAATTTTCTATGCTAAAGTACACAATTCCACTTCTATTTAGAAAGAAAATACTAAATATTCTTAAAAAAAAATTATCTCAAATGATTTGGTGGATAATATAACCCTTCTCTTTTTTAGCACACTCTTTCCTTGATAATAAATGAAAGGCTTAGATTCATTTGTGACACTTTTTTGGGAAAAATATTTAGGATGTATAGTGTACGTTGCTCGTTTAGAAATGTGTCAAAAATAGTTTTAGCGAGCTATATCTTTTATATTTTTGTAAAAGAGAGGTTGGGATTCAAATTTTAATCATATTTTTATTAGAGTTATATACTCAAAGAACCCTAGTATAAAATCAATATACTCATAGGCCCTTCAAGAAAAATAAGATTTTGATAAATTAATAAAATATAGAAAAATAATAAGAACTACGTAAGCCCTATATTATTTCATTATTTTTTTCGTTGTTTATTTGGGAAGTTGAGTATATGAATTGAAGGTGGTAGGAATCAACAACAAATTACTTGCATATTTGATTTTTAAGGTTTCTTTCGCACGGATCACATAGATACATTTATCCAGTGAGTTTTTTTAATGTTTAAAGGTACATTACATAGATTAGGGGTTGTGCTTTTAGGGATTTTGTTGCAGAGATAAATATAATTGTACATGGATAAATAAATACACCATAAACTATTTGTTCCGATCTTATAAAAATTTGGTTTTTTTTTTTTTTTTTTTTCTTTTGCATTGGATTACTTTGATTTTTTTCTTTAATTATATTCAATTTATGTATGCAGATAAATGAACACATCGTGAAATTTTTGCTCCAATCTCATAAAGATTTAGTTTTTTCCAATAGATTGGAGAAAAGTTTGATATTTAATAGTTCCAATTTTTGTGCACAGATAAATTAATCCATCGTTAAATAGTTGCTATAATGTCATAAAGTTTTGACTTTTAGCATATGATTGTTCAGATTTTTTATTTCTATTCATTTTATGTTCACAGATAAATGAATACACCATGAATTCTTTAATTTGTTCCAATCTCGTAAGCTTTGGCTTTTGTTTTATATTCAGTTTATGTCCACAGATAAATTAATCTATCGTGAGATCGTTGCTCCAATCTCGTAAAGATTTGGTTTTTTGCTATGGATGACTCTTACTTTTACTTTCTATTCAATTTTTGTGCACAGAAAAATAATTCTACAGTTAAATAATTGCTATAAAGTCGTAAGCTTTGATTTTTTTGCATTTGATTGTTTTTTTTTTTTTTTTTGTACGGATAAATGAATCCCAATATAGTTGATCATCATTGATTGTTTGATTTTTATTATTATTTGATTTTCTATATTTGGTTAGTAACTGATATGGATAAATATGGGATAAGTTTGAAATAAATTCAAATTCAAATTTATCTCATATTTTATCCATTTCAGTTACAAATCAAATCTGATTCAAATCTAGAATTAAAGAATTAAGAAAATGTTAAAAATATCATTGCACAATTAATATTTGATTTTAATTTAAACATAAAAGGATTTTTGGATAAAGAATCTTATCAATTGGACTTGGTGATAATAAAATCAATTTTTAGTTCCTATGGATAATTTTCCCTTAAAAATAATATGCATATACACAAATAGGGATTTTTTATTTATTTATTTATTTTGGCTAACATAAGGTATCTTAGTCCTATTTTCACTTAAATTTGAGCCCAAACTAATTTTTAGGAATGGACGAAACCACGCATAAACCCCATCAATCACAATAATTAGGGTGCCAGGTTTCGATTCTAGGATATCCACTTCATGATACATGATAAAGTTGTCCTTGTGAGATACGCATACGCAAGAATATGGGATTCATGGGCACAAAATTTTATACAGATTATGACAACAAATTTTAACAAATCCCCCATTTTATTCTTTTTTGTAGGAGTTGTGTTTTGTAAAACTCGCATTTACATTAAATACCTTCTCATGCACATGCATGCCAAAAAATTATATTGATGGGACTCCGATGGTCATTCGATCCATAAACTCACATTTCTTAATTCTAATAAATAACAAATCTCACAAATTTATGAACGAAGTAGTTATTAATCTCCAATCAATTTAATATTTGATAAGCATGATGTATATAAAAAAGAAGATGTAATCTAACAATAAGTTCGATAAAATACAATTTTCACAAAAAGTTATAAAATTTATGTAAAAACTTGTATAAAATTTTGCGGTCATGGATCCGTTTTGAGAAACTGATTGTTAGATCAATGTGATTTTTGACATGCATAAAATACATAAAAGCAATATCTAATCCAATGACCGATTTCACAAAATACATATCTCACATCAGCTAAAAATAAGTCACTTTATTCAAAATTCCGTAAAACACACCTTATAATAGTATGCCAACATATTATATATCATATAAGGAATTAGGGTACCTATATTAAAGCAGGTTACAAAGTTGGTTGAAAAAAAAAAGAAAAACAGAAGAAAATGTGAAGGAAAACACAAAATAGTGCAACCCCAGAAACATTGCCAAAAGAAGAGAGAGAAGCGTGTTTAATAGGTCTCAAATAAGGACTATTAAAGAGACTTGGAACCCACGCAACAAATCACAGAGAGTAAAACGTTTTTGTTTTGAAAAAACACACCTTAATTCCACAACGCATTTGACCCGCATGTACTTTTGGAATAAAAAAAATAAAAAGAAAGAGAAAATGCGTCCAGTTCGTGAGTGATGCGCATTTACTTGTTAGAAGAAAGCTGGGGAATTCAAACTAGAAGTTAGACCAAGAATACATATATGTGTGCGTGTAAATAGCTGTACGTCAAGACTTGCTGCTCTTTATAAAGTGTGCAGAACGTAATTTTCAGGAAAGAATTTCAACTAAATACAGCGACAATAGTCAAAGAGAATAAAAAAATATATATGAATCATGTGCATGCCAATAATAATTACAGTTTTCTAGTATGAGCATTTCAAAATACATGCCGTGTAAAACTGTTACCGTTGGAAAATGACATAGTTTTTTATAGTAATATTTCTGAAAAACTAACCATTGGATCACTATAAATTTTGGTATGCGTGACTTATATAAAATGAACATCTAATTCAATAGTGGATTTTGCTAACTACAAATCTCGTAAAAAATTAACAAAACTTACATTAAAAATTATGTAAAAAATTTTGTCCCCATCCTAATATTGTATATACAATCCACAAGAATTAAATTAAAGTCGACATAAAACAATCAGAAAATGCCAACAATATCCATGAAATTGCACCAACATAATACTTTTGGCTATGTGGAAGTGCGGAACTTAGGGCCCGATAAATCCCATTAATGCTATAGTTAACCAGCAAGAGTTGATATGGTAGCAAATGGATGAACTCTAAAGTAAACTCAAACATCTCGAGCTCAAAACCAGTTAAACTCTTTTGGCCAGCCACCAATCAAGACTAGTAGTCCAGGCGTTATACGACTCCATAGAGCGATGGCCTCATGTGGAGAGTGGGGATTATTAGTCATCTCGTTCCTTTTCAAAAAAACAAAAAAAGAATTAATACCATAGTTGTCTTATTGTAGTGGTAACTTATGACCATACATGGCGGTTCAATTCTTATCATATTAAAAATAAAATAATAAAAAAAAACCACATGCAAGCGCTCACTGTGGAAAATATTGGTGGGGTGCAATCTGGCTTGGTTGGATTGCCATAGTGGGGTGGTGGACGCAGGAGGGGGTTACTACTTACTAGGGATTTTTGGGCTAAGTTCATGTGCTTACAAAAGGTTTGGGATTGGATCTGAGCTCCATTAGACAACATCAATAATGGTCTGGGCCGTAACAAGGTCTATTGGTAGGAGCCTGGCCCAGTTAGAAAATGTCTCTCTCCAGTTTCCACACAGTTCGTAGAAACCCCCTCCCAAGGAAAGTGCCACTTGGACCATCTCTGGCACCATCTCCAAATGACGTGTTGCTGACAAAATACGAATTTTGAATGAGATGGTCAAAGTTTTGGTCTATGGAACAACGAGGGAAGTTGTTCTTATCGAGCAACCTCAACTTCTCTAGCAATTAAAATGAACAAAAATAACACCATGTCAGCAAAAATATAGCCACTCTAGCAACTCTAACGCCACGTCAGCAAAAACATGGGAGAGGTGGTCAAAATTTTAGTCGACGGAAGGACGGAGGGATGGCGTTCTTATCAAGCAAATTTAACTTCTCCAGCAATTAAAACGGTTGCGTGCACTTGTCCAGCCTCTGTAAACCATCCGAAATCCTAATGTCCAGCCAAAGTCTAAACCATATCATCTCTCTTCGGCGTCTCTTTGAAATGCAGCAAAATCTGTCCTAAACTCCAGCAAAATCCACCAAGAATGCGATTGATGGGAAAGAGCATCTGACTCTGTCATTGCTAGAAACAACTTGGGCACAGAAAGCCAGGTAAAAATAGAGTTTTTTGCAAATGTAGAGTTTGAAGAATATAAAATGACAGGAATAGAGTTCGCTCAAAAAAATTCAAAAAGTAGGTGTAGCTGCAACTGCGGCTTCAAAAACCTTTTTTCTTAAACATATAAATCCCGGAAAATGGAAAAAAAATAAAAAATAAATAAAACCGCAATTGCGGCATTAAAAATTAATGAAGCCACAACAGCAGCTTCAAAGTGGCCTCTTATCCCCTTACGGTCGTCTCCTGACAAACTTGACAAAGTTGAGACAAATCAACTTACCAGAGCAACTTTTCTACGCATGTGAGATTTGTCAAATGCATCTGCAGCTACACAAGCAGCTTTGCAGGCATGGTTGAATGACCCTTCAAGCAACTTTCCTATCCATTACTATTTTTTTCAAACTGAAGTGAGGTTTGCAACTGCACAAGCAGCTTTGCAGGCAGCATGCATCCCTCTACTATCTTTTATCTAGACTAGGCAATGTAAGATGATTGACCCTTCAAGAGACCCGTGAAACCCATTCTTTAAATTACAAGTTTCATTCTCTTCAAATTTTATCTGATCCGAACCTCTCTCAATAACATCATTCATATAATTTTCATACCACTTCTTCTCTCAATCTCCACTTATGGTCAATCATGTTACATTGCCTAGTCTAGATAATAGATAGTAGAGGGATGCATGCTGCCCTGCAAAGCTGATTGTGCAGCTGCAAACCTCACTTCAGTTTGAAAAAAATAGTAATGGATAGGAAATTTGCTTGAAGGGTCATTCAACCATGCCTGCAAAGCTGCTTGTGCAGCTGCAGATGCATGTGACAAATCTCACATGCGTAGGAAAGTTGCTTTGGTAAGTTGATTTGTCTCAACTTTGTCAACTTTGTCAGGAGACCGTGAGGGGATAAGAGGCCACTTTGAAGCCGTTGTTGCGGCTTCATTAATTTTTAATGCCGCAATTGCGGTTTTATTTTTTATTTTTCTTTTTTTCCATTTTTCGGGATTTATATGTTTAAGAAAAAAGGTTTTTAGAGCTGCAATTGTGGCTACACCTACTTTTTGAATTTTTTTTTGAACGAACTCTATTCCAGTCATTTTATATTCTTCAAACTCTACATTTGCAAAAAACTCGGTAAAAATATGGGTGAAGGTGATGGTTCTAGGATGCAGGCAAAAATAGCAGAAAAATACTGGCTTATACATTAAAAGACATGAACAGAGCACAAGGTAAAAAAAAACACACACACACAACACGACTCACACGTACTCCCGCGTACATAAGCTTCACCCAAACACCATCTTCAAAAAGGCCTCATTAGAGAGTCATTGAATTATACCCTTATTGATATAGACACTTCAAACAAACAACCTAAGAGAAGTCAATCTAACTAGTCCTAGAAACAGTACTTGTCTTAGACAATTAACTTCAACCAAAACATAACTTTCATGGAACTTCCTAAACTAGAATTTCATGTTAAGAATCTTACCCAATGGCTGATATGTAGAAAAAGTTTGGTCATATTTAGGAGGATTTCTTATTATAGGAGTACTTTCCTCCCTAAGTGCTTCTAAAGCAGCCTTTCTCCTTTGCTTCTGCTCTCTCCACTTCCTTAGTTGATCCTCAAGTGCTGTTTTAGCCCTCTCAGCTGACTCGGCCCTGCTTAGAGCCTGTTCTGCCCGAGTCCTGAACTCCCCAGTTTTCACCATTGCAATTTCTAACTCTTTCTTCAAGATTTCTAATTCATACTCATCCTTTTCAGATGTTAGTAGCTGACTTGAATCTTCAGGAACTGAAACTGGAACTTGATCTGCCTTCTCAGCCTTCGAAATCAAGGCCTCGAATTCCTTCATCGAAATTGTGACTTGGGCATCAGTGTCTTCTCCTCTCTCTTCAGCTTCTGTATTTGACTCCTTGATTTGAGAAGAGTTCTCAAATTGGGAGTCGACGAGGACAGAGTTTCCAGTTTCTTCTGCTGTGTTAATCGATCCTTCTTTTAACCTTCGATTCTCCTTCTTGGCTTCTTCTGCTTCTACTGCTAGCTGTTGAACTGCAAGATATAGCTCTGACTTGGCATTGATTGCCCTTGCTTCAGCTGCCTCTGCTGCTGCAATTTTTGACCTCCCTTTATGAAGCTCAGATTTCAGCAGTGCTATCTCAACCTGTGCTTCAGTCTCTTTTTCCCTAGTCTCATTCATCTCATCTTTTACCTTCTGTAACTCACCCATAAGCTCCTCAATATTGCAATTCAAGCGGCCAACCTCTTCATTTGCATTCTTAAGTTCTAGATTTAAGTGATCCAGTTCCATCTCCAATGACGTGATGTAAATCATTTGATCCGAGTTCTTTCTTTCTATGAGTTCCAGATTTGCCTTTAGTTGGTTCAGCTTATTTGCAGCATCAGAAGCAGCTTCTGCAGATGAACTATGTAGCTCGTGTGCTCGCTTAAGTTCAGACTGTAGTGATTCAATAAATATGGACTTGGCCAGGAGCTGATTCTCCAGATCCTGCATCATTTCTATTTGTTTTCTCATGTCTTCTAACTGCTCTTGAGCTTGACCTGCTGTTTTTGTTGCTAATTGTATCTCAGTCTCTTTCTCAGATAAAATTGCACACTTCTCTTTTTCTACTTCAACAGCAGCCAGCTTTAACATAAGAATATCTTCATTGAGCTCTGATACATGCCTCAGAAAATCCTCTATCTTATCCTTTTCCATGTTGGCCGCAGTTTCCATCAGTTCAGCTTGTGTCATGGCCTCAAGCTTTGATACTTTGGCAGCAGCAAGTTCTGTTTCCATGCAAAGGAGCTCTCCTTGTGTGGCCTTCAACTCACTTAAAACATGAGAAAGTTGCTCCTGGATGTTTCCAGTTTCCAACAGTTGATCAGCCATCTCCTTCATCTTGGATTCGAGTTCATCTATTCGGGTTCTAGCTTCTCTGCATTCGTCTATGTATTTATCTCTCTCAGCATCAGAGTTCCTCAGCAGGGAGGAAAGTACAGTAGCTGTTTTCTGGTAGTGTTCTAGTTTAAGAAGGGCTTGCATGTAGGCAGAGTCCTTCACTTCCACTTGCACCTTGTAGTTGGCCAAGTCCTTTTGAAGGTCTTCAAGCTCTTTCTCTTTCTCTAACTCCTGCTGATCAGGAAACAAGATCTTTGATATGAGTCCCAACTTACAAATCCCCAAAATCTGAAGCACAATGCACATGCATGAATTACCATTCACCATTTGATGGATCCAACAAAATACGAAATGAAGATTAGAGCTTACGTATTGGATCATTTTCAGTTATTGAAATATATTGATTTTGGCCTAAGATGGCAATGCAGAGAGATCTCCTCCCCTATATGTGTGCAACACATCTCACAAACAAATTTCAACAGTATTTTGCATCCACACTTATCAGAATTATATATTTACTCTACCTACTAAAGTTGTAGACAGCTTTGATTCAGTGTGGTTCCCATGAGACTCAAATTTGATTTTGGACCCAGTTGCAAATTCAAAATCCTAGAAAACCTTTCAAATTATAATAATATATAGCATATATACATAATCCATAAGCAAATAATATATGTGTGTGTGTGTGTGTGTATATATAGAATAGAATTTTGATTATAATAAAATTAAATCAACCTAGATATGAGTTTGACACCATGATCATATCTCATAAATCAGAATTGAATTAAAATTGTGAAACTTCTAACAGGTCCAAAACTCAATTTTGATCCTTTCTTCTTCGTTTTTTTTTTTTTAGGTCAACATTAATATAACTTCTGAATATTTTCTTTTTCCAACCAATCTTACATCGCTGCTGGTAGTCCGGTGTTTTTTCTGATCATTTTTCTCACCAAACAAGGAAAGTGCAACTTGGACTGATTCAATGGGTTTTGTATCAATCTCGCCCATTTTTTTCTATAAAAGAATATCCAAAATGTGCCCAAGAAAATCAGTTGTATCTTGACAATATTTTCCAAGCAATCTGCAACAAATGTAAATCTCAATTAACAGGTGTCCAAGCATAGTATGACTTAAACACACACACAGACACACAATAATATACAGAGAACACCAAAAAGAGTGGACTGACTAGAATACTCTTTACTTGTTTCATCCACAATGAAAGAAATATGAGATAGTTGGATTCCCAAATAAAACATATATAATTTGGTAATCGGCCTACAAACTTAAGCCAGCAGAAAGGAGGAAGATCCAATATGAGACTGTGTCACTTGCAGTTTCCATCCTTTTGGAAGTACTACTTAGTAGGGGACTTTAAATGGAAGGGCTTTTATGATAGCACGGTGAGTGAAAATGGGTATCTACTGATCTTTTTCGAATTGAACTATTGATTCTCTACATAAACAAAAGAATTAAAATGGATTTGAGTTATTTTTATGAAAAAGAAAAAAATCAAAGTTTTGATATGCTTATGTGCAAAAAGTTGGAGCTTCTCACTAACATGATTCAAGACATTCCAGCCAAAAGATACATGCTAATGTCCATTATTGCCACAAAAGGTCTTCGAAGGACCAAAATTCCCTGTATTGCAGCAAAAACTATGATGGTTATGAACAAAGGTCGAGATTAGTGTCATAAAATACCAAACTGTTCATTTGCAAACAAAATGCTCTTTGTTGCAAATAGAATTTTCATGAGAACATCATGGGCAGAAAAAGAAAAAGAGAAAGAATAAAGGAAAAAGGGGGGAAATGGAGGAATATAAATACATAAATATATGTTTGTATGTATGTATAAGACAAGAACTAGATTAATAGAATTCTGCTATGTGGCCCATATATCTTATGAGGATTATCCAAGGATAGATGAGATGAGATCTTCAGATTCCATTTCTGCATTTTAAAGTAACATTAAACCTCCGTTTGGTTGTTAAGAAAATGAAATTATAATTCCCATAAAGCGAAAAATCTCACCTAAGCGATATAGCTCGTCTTGGTAGATGTTTTAATTCTCTGGGTCCGCAAAATGAAGAGAATGATAGTCAAGATCCAAAATGAAGAGAAGGCAGAGTGAAAATCTTACATATATAGGATTAATCATTGTTTGCTAAAATTGGTTTTTATGTTCTGTTTTTGGACGAGTCGAGGTGGTGAATTTCGTCACAATCGAAAAGTTAAGAGCTTTCGGATAATGATTGATCGGCCAATACCTCGAAGAGATCGACGATGGCATCAGCTCGGCATCAACTCTTCCGTGGAAACAGTTTTGTTTTTATTGTTTTTAAAACAGTGTTTTTTGTATTTTCGCGGGTTTTTGGGGAGGGTTTATTATGGAAAATCACGACTCAAGTAGTGTTTGACTTTAGGTTTATTTCCATTCCATACCAGGATAGGATAGCAAGCTGCATTTCTTCTTTTTTCCTTTTTTGGTGTGAAGATAGCGAGCATCAGAAATATATAATTTTGCACACTTAAAAAAACTGTTTTTCAAATGCGCTGCATGTCATGTCTAAAAAATATTGAACATACAATCTAGAATTAGTTTCTCAACAATCAAATTTCATGCATTTTGGTTATTTAATGTATTGATAAGCTTCTTAAATTGAGTAATACTCTACTTGAGCTTGAGTCAATAAATCATAAATTTCAAAAATAAGTTTAAATGTGACTCGTTCAAACCTCTTATCAAGCCAATCCTAAATAACTTTAGTTCGTGCGTAATTATTAAATGATGATATGTTGAAAAAATAATGATTGGACTATTTAGAATTTGGATAATATTGTGTTTAAAGAAATAAATTAAATAAATGATCAAATTAATAAAAGCAGTGCTAGGAGTCCCGTCCCCAATTCTCGTTTGGTTCCCGTCTCAACAGTGAAAATACTAAACAGTGGAAAAGAGAGAAAAGAGAGAGAAAGAAGGGGAAGAAGAGGAGGAAGCAGAGGAGAAGAAGAAGAAGAATACTAGAAAAAAAAAAGTGAAAACACTAAATAGTGAAAACCCATAGAAAAAAGAAAAAAAAGAGAGAGAAAAAAGGGAAGAAGAGGAGGAAGACAAAGAAGAAGAAGGGGAGGTAGACTGTGGAAAGGCAAAAAAAAAAAAAAAAGGAAAACAATGAAAACTCTAAAACAATGAAAACCCAATTAAAGAGAGAAAAGAGAGAGAAAGAAAGGGAAAAAGAGGAGGAAGACAAAGAAGAAGAAGAATAGAAGAAAAGGAGGTAGACAGTGGAAAGAAAAAAAAAAGGAAAACAGTGAAAACACAAAACAGTGGAAACACTAAAAACAGTTAAAACCTAATTAAAAGAGAAAAAAGAGAGAAATAAGGGGAAGAAGAGGAGGAAGACAGAGAAGAAAAAGAGGAAGACAGTGGAAAAATAATAATAATAAAAAAAACAGTGAAAACACAAAAGCAGTAGCAGCAGCAACAACCAGCGGCAGCAGCAGCAGCAGGCGGTAGCAGCAGCGGCAGCAAGTAGCAGCGGCGGCGGCAAGCAACAGCAGCAGCACGGCAAGCTTCTTCTGTTTTATAAGCACAGTAAAAAAGAAGAAGAAAGAAGGAAGAAGAAATGAAGTGAAGATAGAGAGAGAGACCTCGTGTAGGGTGCTGTCCAAATGCACTGCATTGGACACCTTTTATTATTATTATTATTCAATCTTCCATCAGGAGCCACATGGGACTGGAAAAAAAAAAAGGGAAGGGGAACAGTATCTCAATCATTTTCCAATTAATAATAATAACATCACTGAATGTACGGAACATGTGTTACTAATTTACTATGTTAATAGTGTATTATCCATAATTATATACCAAATAGGAAACTGCTTTAGTATCTAATTAGATAAAAAAGAAGAGAAAGATTACTTGAATATGAATTCTATCAATACTATAATTATATTCAAATAATCAAAACACTAAAGATAAATAATATGATATATATTCAATATAAAATTCATCACTTACAGATTGTCTAGATAGTAGAAATGCAGAAATTCAGAAACGTATATTAGTTTTGATCAAGACTAGTGTTTGACACTATGTCCTTAAGACAGATTTCGTCCCTCCTATTGATGCTTAAAGTTTCTTAGACGTCTGCCTCCCAGGTTACAATGATTACACTCGAAGAAGAAGCACTGTAATCTTCAAGTACAACGAACCAAAATATGCATATCTCTCTCTCTCTCTATCAATGCAGACCGACATAATAACAATATGTGTGTTAATTATTAATTATTAAAGTCTTTAAATGTTGTCCTTTATATAGAAGAATGGTGTCCTTGCAGACAGGCGCTATAACTAGACGCTACTCTATGTAGAGACATGAAGACCAGATGCGACCTTAGAGAACAGTCATGACTATTCTGCACAATTTTTATTTAAAATATATCATGATATGTTTAAAAACTAAAATATCTAATATGGTAATGAAATGAACAGTCTGTTGGCCTAGTGGGATATATCTTCATCACTTAAAAAAAAAAAAAAAAAATCATATTTGACTCCATAGACGCGCATCAATACTTGTTCATTAACATTAAGGAGGGCTTAAAATTCACGAAGCTAGGTGGAATCTTACTATTGCACCATTTCAATGATGTAACAAGTTATGTATTGTAAAGTGTTTTGGTGAATGGTAATACCTAATTATTACCATTTAGTTGGGAGCTAGCAAGCTGCATTTGAGGTTTTTTCAATGCAGTTGTTATTGATTTAAGATAAATTAGATGAGAAGATGAATCAAAGTAAGACTTTTTGTTCACATATATATAGGGATGATACTATAAGGCCGGCCTTACGCAAAGTTACGTAAGGTCAACTCCTTATGGCCAATTGTAGATGACAATTCCTAAAATTGACCGTTGGATTAGATGCCTCTCCTCTATATGTCATGCCTACAAAAAATCACAGTGATCTGACGGTTGGTTTTTGAAATATGCTATTGTGAAAATATGCAATTTTTTTGTTCTTCAAAATATCACCATTTTGTTAACTGAAATTATTTCAAAAACCAACCGTCGGATCACTGTGATTTTTTGCAGGCATGACATACAGAGAATGAGCATCTAATCCAACGGTCAGTTTTAGGAACTGTCAACTAAAATTGGCCATATGGAGCCAACCTTACACAACTTTGCGTAAGGCCGACCTTATAGTATCATCCCTATATATATAGCCTTGTCATTATCAGCTTTTGAGCTGTATATTCTCCTTGGGTGCACCATCACTATGTGAAGAGGAATTATTTGTCGTCTCTGAACACTGGGAAAATGATTTATGAGCAGTTGTTTTAAAGAGATAACATTGAGATTAGGCCACAATCTTGTAATATAGTGACCCAATAATTCAATTCATATTAGACCCTTTTGTACATGCATACTATTTTATTTTTTAATTATTCATTAAGTAATTTAAAATATATATATATTGGATATTCTTTCCGTTTATCCAAAATATTTATAAAGAATGAGGGGTATGATACATGTTATACGAGTGAACTTTACCTTATATCATCCTGTCTTTTAAATCATCGAACGGGTGGTTTAAAATGGTTCTGAATTTGTGATAGAGAAATTAATGGATAGTGGGTTTCTTTTTAAAAAAAAAAACAAAAATTAAAATTTTTTAAAATTTCAACAACAACAACAACAATAATTATTATAATTATGGGAATATTATTATTACTAGGTTACTTCATGAGGTGTGATTGAACCTAGGCTTGATAATAATAATAATATTATTAAGGCCCAATTTTTTTTCTTTTTCTTTTTAAAATTATGCTTATTTTGTAAATAATTTTGAGTAACAATCTCCATCAATTTAATAATATCCCTTAACCCAAAAGGCAAATCTCAAATCTCCATGGAAATTTCATGATATCTTATCTAACTCTTCCATCTCATCACTACCCTTGAAGCATATGAATGGTAAGTTGTCCTGGTCTCTCTTATCTTGCAAATTAGATCAACTTTTCCCCACCTTAATTGTATTTAAAGCTTTGAACAACCTCTTGGTAAAGCCCTTTTTTTATTTTTAAGATGAAAATTTACTTTTTTTTTTTTTTTTTAATTTCATATATTTGAATACGGAAAATTTTATTTTTTAAGTGGATATACACGTCATTAGGTTAATAGACTAATATATATTTATAAACATTCTGGTAATATATATCTAATCTAATGGTCAATTTTCTAAAATTTACACCGCAAATCCCTACAAGAGGATAACTGATGCAAGAAGCATCAGGTGCACCTTATATTAGCACTTATATATATATATATATATATATATATATATATATATATATATAT
>JAESVK010001089.1:3111927-3176091 GCA_017140935.1 Hamamelis virginiana
ATAATATAAATAGGAATATGTAATTTAATACCATCAATTAATGGCATTATTGGTGAGAATCCCAACTTACCAAAAAAGATGTGTACATTTGAACCAAAAAGAACATTGTACTCAAATCAATAGCCAAGGAACAACACCTTCTCTCATTTTTAAAAACGTTAGGTTGGTTTTAATTTCAAGTTAAAATGTGGGTGATATAGAATTTATGAACGCAGCTATTTTGATTGGCATGTTGTGAGCACATAATACTTAATTATAATTTGAAGAGATATATAGAAAAAAAATGTGTGTGAGAGAGAGAGAGAGTGAGTGAGTGAGAGAGATTTGCTGGGGTGGGTTGTTTCCTTGTTTCAAGAGAGATTTGCTGGGGGGAGGGTTGTTTCCTTGTTTCAAGAGCTTCTTCTCTTCACTTCTTACTCTTCTGTGTCCAATAGTGAGAGCAGAGTGGAGTGGGGAGGAAAATGGAGAAAGCTCTGACAAAAGTGGGAAGCTTTTGGATTTCCAAGAAAGCCAAAGAAGAGATCTCCAATATCACTGATGACCTCTCCGTATGTACCAGTACCTACCCCCCACTCTCTCTCTCTCTCTATATCTGTACGGTTTCGTTGTTGAATCTCTGTTTCATGCACATTTGTTTGTCTCAAATCTGGTTTTCTTGATAGTTATAATCTCCATCATTGTAATGCTGCTTCATTGAATTTACTCTGTTGATAAGTTTTCCTCCAAATCTCCAATCCTCTCTTCAAAGCCATATTTTCTTGTACAAGATCTGCATAATTCCCTGTCCAAAAAGCCTTAGAAAAGTGGAGAAATTCATAGAATACAAGATAAGTTTGAAAATGTCCATTTATTCCTGTCTCAATGATTTATTTTCTAGTGTTTAGTTTCGTTTCTGATTTGGGACTTTTATTTGATGGGTAGTGCTTGCTTTGCCAATTTGACACGATCGATTTGATGAATCCCATGTTTTTTTTTTTAAAATGGCATGTAGAATACAAAGTGCTTTGGAAAACTGGAAAGCAATCGCAATGATGGTGTTGATGGATTTTGGACAAGTCTTATTGCTCTTTATGATTTTAATTATAAAACAACTATACATGTCAGCACACTCTTTACTGGGTTCTGGGTCTTGATTCTTGAATATCTCTGAGTATTTCTTTGAGAATGAAAATTTTCTTTTATCATTTTATCTGAAAATTAACTATATATTAATCTATAAACTTCATAATGAATTTAGGGAGGATACTGAACTCTTGTCTTAACCAGTAATTCAGTTCTTTAATTAATGACTTACTAAAATCGATAACGAAGATATGTAATCTGACATAATAGAAATGGAAAATGATCCAGTTCTACATAGGAGGTGTAGCCTAAACAGATCACATGGTGTCATTTGAGGGAATTAAAATGACCATTTTTATCCCAACATGCATTTAATTTAGGAATTGTTCCCTTCCACAATCATGTCACTGTGTTATGCTTTCCTTCTTAGTATGTATCTAATGAACTATTGAGCCAAAATGTGGTGTCATATATGGTTCTCTGATCCATGTAACTGTGGCATGGATCTATTGTTATGTGTGAGGATATTATAGTTGAGCAGACAATTGCCAAAATTACATTACTTGTTTAAGGCCTACCATAATTATATTCATAATACTATTCAGCAATTCAGTAAGCATCCAATCTCAAAACTAGCATTAAAAATTGAAGTAGATGACTACTTTTGGTGATAGGAAATTGATGCTCATGTGGCATGTACTTGAAGGTGCATTTTTAGTTACTGGTTATTCTTTTAATTGGAAGTATGCTTTTGATTCCAGTCTCTCTCGAATACTGTCGAAGAGAAGGCAAAACGGATATTCAACAAGCTGAAAGGTGAGAAGTTAATTTTACCTTGCCGTGCTTCTTTCAATTTAAGTTTTAAGGCCACCAGCATTGCTGCCATTCCTTTTTCATAGTCTTTGTACTGCTTAAATACACTGATTATCATTGCTCATTCTAACTTGAAAGTCAGATATGAACCTCTCTATCTGTTGCATTTACTCTCTATGACGCGAACTGGTATTGCTTTTGGAGTGGTTCTTTCTGGTTGGAAGTTTTAGTCAAGTCCAAATTGATCCAAGGAAACTAGCTAATTTCTGCAGTTTCTTAACTAGGCCTGCAGTCTTCCTCCCTTCTCTCAGTCTTCTTCCCTTTACAACCATTATATAGTGAATTCCTCCCTCCCTCACTTCTTCTTATGTTCAATTTTATACCGAAAAGTAAGTATCTGTCCATAAAATATTCTCTGCATTGTTTTGCCATGTGGCTACTTCAAATCACATATCATTTGACTCTTGGTCTTTTAATATATCATATAACATTGCTACAATTATACTTGAACTGATGCATTTGATATTACCCTTTCTCTCTGAAAATTTCATATTTCTTAGTTTGGATGATATGATCGATGCTGTGATCCCTTTCTTGGAGATCATAACTATGGAGTATGGACTGAAGTATAGGTCCATACACAAATCTAAAGCAATGTTTTCGATATTTTGAAAGCACAGCACCGTCAAGAATGAGCATATTCCCTTTACATCCATCACGGTCCTTATCACAATACGTAACACTTACATGTATCTTTGCAATGCCATATAATGTGTGTGTATTTATATATGTCACAAGCTTATATGCTTAGAACAATTCAAGAATGAAGCTTACCCATCTACTCTTTCTTACAGGCAAGCCACTGAAAGCCTTGCCAGATCTCCTCCGGGAGTACAACCTCCCTCCTGGCCTCTTCCCCAGGAACATAACATGTTACGAATTTGATTTGTCAAGGGGCAAACTCATTGTCTACTTGCCTTCACCCTGTGAGGTTAGCTTCAAGGACTCATCTGTTATAAGATACGCCACTCGCGTAAAAGGGACATTGTCAAGGGGAAAGCTCACCGGTGTAGAAGGAATGAAGACAAAGGTCCTGGTATGGGTTAAAGTCACCAGTGTGGCCATTGAGAGCTACAAGTCTGATAAAGTTTGGTTCTCAGCCGGCGTGAAGAAATCAAGGCCCAAAGATGCTTATGAAATGCCTCGAGAGGCCATTAAAGTAGAAGAATTTTAAGGTTTACAAATATTTGATGTATATTTTCATTAGCCATTGTTGCTATCAGAAAACATTCTGCTTGACCTTATATTCATTGTTAAAGTATAAGAATTATTTTTTCGAACTCTCAAACATCTGATAAGATGAGACTTTACCTCTTTTTTCTGGAGAATTTATGAGGTTTTTTATTTAATTTTTCCTTTCTCTGTTTAACATTTTGTGCAAGCAAAAATAAAAGGGAGAAAAGAGAGAAATCAACCCAGGTGGGTAGCTCGGTCATAGAGCAAGGAGGACTAAGGGATTACCAAGTCTTTTGGTCCCATGTTCGACTTCCATTAGTTGCTAATATTCAAGGCCACAGACTGTAGGGCGCAAGCTTCGTTTTGGAAACCTTGTTTGGGATGCAGGATTTAGTTGCGTGCAAGACTAAATATATATATAATATAAAAATTAAGGGAACCATTGGCACGGTGGACTAATGAGATGTGTTGGTGAGGTAGCTAAATCACCGGCAGGAAGCCCAAACAAAGCTCACCTATGATATATCCCAACGTAATCCAAATAAAGGGTCGGGTAGCTTACTTTTAACGCAAAATTAGCAATTTTATCCAAATCTGACCGTCAACGATACCACGAATCAACGGTGGAAATTAACAAAAAAAAGTCGTAAATAGTAATTTATGAAACCCTAGACTCTCCCCCACATTTTCCTTTCATCATCTTTTTACTGTTTTTGATTAGATTAGATTAGGGAGTGTGTGTGTGTATATATATCGTCTTCATATTCTCTTTGCCTTCTTCTGGCCTTCTGCAATTTTGATTCTAAAACTGGGTGCTGGTTGGAATCGGTGAGTGAGCGAGCGAGTCATGTCGGACGAGGAACACCACTTCGAGTCGAAGGCTGATGCTGGAGCTTCCAAGACCTATCCTCAGCAGGCTGGTACCATACGCAAGAACGGTTACATCGTCATCAAAGGTCGCGCCTGCAAGGTATTCCATCTTTCTCCGATCTCTCTCTCTCTCTATACACGCGCGCACACACACACACGTATGCGCTCGGGTTGTTGTGTATCGGATTGTTCGTTGAGTTGGTTATGAGTGATGGTTTTTTAATTTATGAATATATCTGTATAAATATATTCACTTAAGTTGTTTTTGACAGTGATGATATATGGATTTATTTCATTTTTTAGAGTATATATATATATGTTTGAGTTTTGATGGCTGGCTGCTTTGATTTCTTCTGCTGTAAATATGTGTGTGTGTGTGTGTGTGTGTGTGTGTGTGTGTGTATAAATATTTATGAATTGATTAGTTTTTCTCTTCGATTTGAGTATCTTCTCAAATCTCACCGCTGTATCATCCAATGTTAAAATATGGATTATTGTATTTTTTTTTTTTTTTCGTCCCAGATCTTTGAATATTCTTGATCTTATCTGCCTGAAATCCTCATCTGTACAAATTGAAACTAACAAAACCAAATATGAAAATATGCAGAATCATTTGGAAAATGAAACTAACGATATGTACGCATACATACGTATTACTTACGTCCGTACAGATACGTTCATACACACTCTATTCTAAAATTTTAATATTAAATACACATTCATACATACATATGTGCGGACGAAACATATTACATACATTCATATGTGCATACAATCTCATTTCTAAAATTTTAAAAATTAAATTGGCATACATTTGCACATACATACAAAGCAAATCCTATTTTATATTGAGAGTGGAATTTTATTTTATTTTTCCCCTTACTATACAATTTTTTATTTAGAAATCTTAAAATCCATAGATCTTGTTTAAATGGGTTTATGAGCCTAGAAAATGGGTGGCTTAAGTTTTCTTTGGAGAACAAGCATACAAAAGAGAATAAAATTTTGCAGTATACAATGCTTATTAAGTTCTAAAACCTTGATGGATTGTACTAATTTGTTCTGAGTTGCAGGATTTGTTCGTGATTTATCATATAAATGGTTTTCAGTGATTGAATTTTGGATTTGTAGTCAACTAGCAACAGAAAATTGACTTCTTGAGAGGCTCACTGATTGTTGGTTAGAGTTGCTTATTTAGGTTTAAGTAGGACTCATGGTCCTCTTGTTTACTTTAATAAAATCGTGGCTTAAAAAAAAAAAAAAGGTTTAAGCTGGTTTTGGAACCATGTTTTTGCTAAGTGCACAATATTGATGATTTCTTTTTTCTTTTTTATTTCTTTGGTCAACTTATCGTGAGTTTTTTCCCCACTTTTAACAGGTTGTAGAAGTTTCCACATCCAAGACTGGCAAGCATGGTCATGCTAAATGTCACTTTGTTGCAATTGACATTTTCAATGGGAAAAAGCTTGAAGATATTGTTCCCTCATCCCATAACTGCGATGTATGAATTTGTTTTATAATTAGAATCATTCTCTCAATTTGATGCTTCTATTTTAGCTAATATTTTTGCAGCGTTGACAGGCATATGTGTTTTGTTTATGCAGGTTCCCCATGTCAATCGTACTGACTACCAGCTCATTGATATTTCTGAGGATGGATTTGTATGTTCATATGTATCATTTTTCTTTCCTGCTTTGACCGTCTTGTTTGTCTGTATAAATTTGGTTTTCTCACAGAATCAAATATTTCAGGTGAGTTTGCTGACTGAAAATGGTAACACCAAGGATGATCTGAAGCTTCCAACTGATGATGCTCTGCTGACCCAGGTTGGTTGATTTGCATCCGTCCTCCCCTCCTTTTTCTATACAAGGAACGGGTATTAATTGGAACTTTACACCTTCCTGCTTTTAATTTTTAATAATTTTGTTTAAACAGTAGTGACCTCTCTCTCTCTCTCTCTCTGGTTTGTGTTTAATGCTTTTATATATATATATATATTTTGTCTATACTTTTTTGTGTTAGGTTATATGGTTTCTATTTTTTTCGTTTTATGCTTTTTTTATAATCTTTTGTCTATACTCTCTTTTTTTTTTTTTTGCCGAAATTATCTGTTCTTTGTACTTTCGTTGGTTTTGATACTCATTTTCCCCGTTAAACCATAAAAAGGTCACCATGTGTGAAGTTGGATGTAATGGAGTAAATTACTTGGTAAATTGAGGGTGGATGAATCGCATTAACCATTTAATTCCCATGTGGGGGCAAGTGAGGTGAGGGATGAATGAAATGCACTACCCATCATGAAGTCTTTAATGTTTTTGCTTTATGCCCTTTTACAGTTCCCATTTATTTGGATTGCTTATTAGTTAAATCATTTATTTATGAATGCAGATCAAGGATGGCTTTGCTGAGGGGAAAGACCTGGTTGTCTCTGTGATGTCTTCAATGGGAGAAGAGCAAATCTGTGCTCTCAAGGACATTGGCCCGAAGTAGCTTCTTACTGATTTGCTGGCTGTTGTTTCAATTTAGTCAGAAATATTTTTGTAAGAGCATTTACTGCTCAGTCTTTTTCAAACTGAGCAGATATAGTTTAGTAGCTGTGCGGATTGTTTATGTGGGATTCAGAAACAAAAACTACCACATTACTGGTTTCTTCATGTGCCGTGGGTCTGTTTGTCTGTCTTAAATAACCTACTTATCATCTAGTTTTCAATATAATGTTTTTATTGTTTTCTTTTGGAAAATTGCAGCAACTGTATTTTGTTTTGATCTGTGTTGAAAAATGGGGTACAGAAGTGATTATGAAACTCTTTTGTTACTACTGGGTTATTAATAGCAATTCTCTTTTTCTTTTTTCTTTTTTTATTTGTGCAAAGAAGCCGCCATTCAAAATTATAAAAATGTAAATGCTCAGGATATAATGGTATCAGCATTGTTTATATGTACTTCCCTCATTATGGGAGTGATTGTATTAGTTTTAATGGATTTAGGTCACAAGATCAAGAGCCCCTTTGTGTTTATTTATTTTTTTTAAATTACTATTGGAGAACTATATCTTCACATATCTCTTTAGAGTTCAACCATTCTATCACTCCTATAGTTGTCTTCTTAAATCATGTGGAATTTGGAGCTTTAAAATTGATTTTAGGAAAAGTTCAAGATGCAGTAATGGTAAAGAGAGATGGGCTTGAGAGCTTGTGGTTTTCAAGAGGCATAGGCAGCGAGAAATGCTATACATCTTTGCAACAAATCACTACAAGAAAAAAAATGAGGGTAATTTGAAAAAATCACTTATGGGTATTTTTGGAAATTCACGATCTTTTTTCCTTGTAGTGATACTTATAGTGATGCATAGCATTTTTCTAATTTTTTAGGTATTGAGGTCATTTGAAGTTAATTGAGAAAATGATTCAGTTGGGTGTTGCAGATATTTTGTGTGGACCTTTCAAAGGACTACAATCAGACATGTTTAGAGGGAAAGCAACCAATGCACCGAAGCGCTACCAAAAAAATAAAAAATGGTTGTGTTGGAGGTATTACTCTTACTGTTTTTGAGCAGCCCCTGGTTGTATCTCTCTTTTGCTAGACTATGATGCCCTAGGCATCCTTTGCCCCGTTTTACTTCTAGTATTTAATATTTAACATATGCTACTTTTCACTAAAACAAACTAAAAAAGAAAAGCGTCAAGTTTGTCTAGTGAATGAATTAGGCCTCAAGTTTGATTTTTATTTCTTTATTTATTTTAATAAATAGAGTGATTCATGAACCAACTAATTTATGGCCATGCACCCACGCTAGATCATCTATGTATTTGCCATTACAAATTATATTAGATGCTACCAAAGTTTTCAAGATTAATAAAATTGGCTGATTTGTTAAGAGTTGGGCTATGCATCGTGATATTGCAGAAGAATGAGGAGAAAGAGAAGAAAAAGAAGATAAATGGAGATCAAGAAGGGTCCTTTTGCTGTCACCGACTCACATTGATCCATCTCTGCTGAATGATATAGCTACTTTTTTTCTTTTTTTCTTCTTCCCTCCTCTCTTTTTGTGTTTCAAGTTCTAAGCACTTCCCATGCTTTAGGACTCAAGTGTCGTCTTATGGAATGAAAAATGTCCCGTCAACGCTTTTATCTCTGAAAACTTTGAATGCTACACTAGTTATTTAAGTGTGCAAATCATTCCAAATATATATCCATGTCATGGATTGAGCATCATTGAGATAATAAACTTGTTACCAATTACCAAAATTTTTGTATAGTTCATTTGGACAATAGCCAATTAAGCGTAACAGTTCAATGCAGTATATTTTGATCAAATCTTTAAATTCATTTGGGGTGCATGTATGTGTCTTTTTTCAAATTTGCAATAAACAATAGAGATTACTTTTAGGGATAACGGATTGTATTCTGTCTCAATTATTTGGGCATGTATGATGTTTATATATGTGGGTAATGGTGTTTCAGTATAGAATTGAAGTTGGGGCTTTGAAGTCGCACTAGGGTTGTGTTGGTTGGGTTACCATCTGATCATATGATTCAAGTGCTACAAATGCATAATTCGCATTATTGATTTGTGCCTCCAGGTCTCTAGGTATATTACCAAAACCCATTAGATCTGTATGGTTTTTCAGCTCAGTGAGTAGTGTCTGGTTTGGCTTCTATTTTTGACTTGTATGAGTGAACTATTAGGGCTCATTTGCATTAATTTTTCTTAAAATCGCTTTTAGAGTTCAACATTCAACTTGATCTAAGAGTGGAGTTGAGTGATAATTACTTTTATAATTTGAGAGGTGATAAAAGATAGTTGGCAAAATTTTCATACTTAAAGTAATTCTCTTAAAAGTTACGAGTGTCCAACTTTGATCATAATAACTTTTAGTATGAAAATTTTGACATGTGAATACATGATTTGATCATTGATCATATCTGAGGCCCATAATGTACATGTCAGATTTATCACAACCCTAATATTTATGTTTTGATTTCAGCCATTGGACTGCCTTAGAAATTAATTTCAGTAGATTATATTAGGAGGTTCAAATATTTCTGCTCATTAAAAGCAAATCCAAACTCCTCCCTAATTAGGCTACATTTGCACTTTGTTATTCCTAAGTTCCACCAAAGACATTGACGAAGGTGACGGATCTCAGGGACAATATAACGAACAGTTGATGAGCGCTTTCTTTCACCCCACTTTTCTCTCTCTTAGACTCCTTGTTCGAGTAGAGAGATGAGTAATACTTCCCCAACACGTTCTCGTAGTGGTGGTGGTGGTGGTGGTGGTGGTGGTGGTGGTGCTGGCAGTAGTAATAATGGTGAGGACAGACCAAGGTTCTTCGACGCAAAGGCGAAGAGCCAGTGCTGGTCTAAAGCTGAGACGGTGCCAGGCCGACACCCAGAGAGGTGGCGCAAAGACGCAGCAGGCAACATCGTCTGCAAGCGCTTCTGCAACTGCCAAGGCTGCCTCTGCTTCGAGTACGACCACATCATCCCCTACTCCAAAGGTCCCCTCTCCTCTTTCTTATTGTTTCTTCTCAATTCTGGGGTTTTTTTTGGTTGATTTTTGCTGTGCGCTTTGGTTTTTTTTTTTTTTTTTTTTTTTTGGATTTTTTTTTTTTGGGTTTGTTGTCATGGGTTTGTGTTTTTGAAGTGGCAAAAAGTTGATTGATTGGTATTTTGGGTAGTTGATCTTATTGAGCTTTTGGTTTCGGTTGATTTAATTGCGCTTTGGAGTTTGATTGAAAATTAAGTTTGTGTCTTGTAGGCGGTGAATCTACAGTGGATAATTGTCAGATTCTCCAAACTAGAGTGAACAGGTTTAAATCAGACAAAGCCCAGGTGGACACAACTCAATTGCGAGGTTACTCTTGTGATGTCAAGTTCACTGGTATGGTTGTTTCTTTCTCTTATATCCAATCTTTGTAATGAAATGTGCTTATGTTGACTTGTAAATATCATTTAGAACCCATGGTGTTTGAGTTAAAATTTGTGTGTCACAGTATGTTAAAGTTTGTTTATTTATGGAAGGATTGTTATATAAATAATGTATATTTAAAAAGTTCTGAAGAATTACTTGATCAACATGTGTTGTTCGTGCTCATTTATCACATTTGAGATGGAATTTGGGGAACATTTTGTTTTTGGTTAGGTTGATCCATCAAATGATGCATTGTGGATCTAAATAGTGTGTAGTTAAAGCATAGAAGTCAAGTTTGAATATTAAAGCCCAGCAATGTAATGAGTATTTGTGGCATTATACATTTCATGTCCGTACATGTTTGGCAATTTTGTAGGAAGTATTTGGGGAATTGGCAAATATTCATGAAAGTTACTAAAAATAGTTGTCCGTTATATGTGGGGTGAATGTCTTCATAAGAAGATGACGGACCAAGAGATTTTCTTTTTTCCCTGGAGGGAACATGCTTCATTGTGCTCCATTTATTGTAATGAAAAGTAATAATAATTAGGAATATAACGTAACCATGTTGCTGAGTGAGGTGATATATTATTGTGGTTAATATACTTGTAAGCTATTGTATTGGAAAATTCGTATAATATTGAAAAATTGCCTGATTGGCCTATTTTCTAGAAGGTATTCCAATGTAAAGGGGAGCCACTTTCAATCATATTTAGAAAGTGCAGAATTATCATTAACAAAATGCTTTCGTTGTTGTGCTACAAGCAAAAAAGCTATGGTTCCTTCCAATACTATTTTGAGGATTTACTTAACACCTAATGGTGCCAATGTATGCTTAGGAACTAGTTTTTAGTGTTCTCTCATTTTTAATAACATAAATCTAAACATTTGTTCAGAATCAACTACCAAGATCACCTTAATGCCTTTATTTATTTAAATTTTTTTTTTATCAATCTTTATAGATGAATCCAAAGCATTCTAGTAATCCACGGGTGGTCTTTAAATGGGAAAATATGGCTGATTATAGACCCTTTTTTTTTTTTTTTTCCAGTATTGACTGTTTAAAATTGCAAATTTTATATTTCTTATTATTGGAATCAATAGGTTGTGGAGTTTTCTGATAATTAATTGTCACTCATGGTATTTTTGACATCAAGAAGTTGAAAATTTAAAGGGCGAGGCATGCCATTTATAAACTCCTAAACCACCTTCTAGATGTCCTATACGTAGTTTGCCTAGATTCTTTTGGGATATTCTCTGTTAATAAGATTTCATATGATTTGACAGAATAGGAAAGGGAACATGCTCTATGTCTGCCTAGCTTATTACTTAAAGGCTCTGTTTGGTTCATTTGAATGGGTTGGGTCAACATTCTCATTCCGAGCATTTGGTTTCAGCATGGGAATGGAATTGTCATTCTTTGAGAAATCCTATTCCTTCAAAATGTGGAAAAGAGGAATGGCCATTCACTCAGTTGATTAAATGGGAATTTTCCAAGAGTGGTGAAAGAGGGAGGGATATGAAAGAAAACAGGAAAAGGATGTCTCTTCTAAGTTTTGAAGAAAACAAATTGATCTTGTGTTGCTAGCGCCATAGTATTGGGAAATTTGTAAAGCTATATCTGAGTTTTACTTTTCCCTGATACCAATTGCAACCTGAGTATGTAATTATGTACAGTATATGCTAGTTTCACTGATGATGGCCAGCAAAATTTGGAACGTATTTGACTGTTTGTTTTTGTGTGAGCATGAAGAAATTGCCCTGTCAAAAAGCATGGGATTGAGATCATGATACATGGGATATAAGGATGGCAATTGGATGGCTTAATCAAGTAGCCTGCCCTACCTTGGTTGAAAGGGGTTATGAAGTGTTGGGAAGAGTAAGGGAGATAGCTATGAAATTGAATTTTGTAAGAAAAGCTGAAACTAGTTTCAGTTTTTACCTCTTGGTTGGGTTCTCCTTTTCCAATTTAGTTTGAAAGTTTTTCATTAAAGATTTTGTGGAGGGTAATGAAAAATGTAATTTATGAGAAGTTTGGTAGCAGCGCTTATGGTGATCATGGAGGGAAGGAAGGAAGGAGTGAGGGAGATGGTTTTACTTCTTGTAATTTGAAATGCCTATAGTGCTCACACTTGTAATTGGGCTTGGGCAGGGATGAATCTTGTCGGGTAAGTTCAGTTGAGGCTGCTAGACCTAAAGTTGCTTCTTTACCATCCCATTGAATACAATTTTCTCATTCTACTTCTTCTTGTTGTTACTTGAAAGTGCTGTCCATTTTTCCATTAGCTCACAGCTGAGAAAAGATTCTGAGATTGCTATGTTGAAGACATGGAAGTTATGGTACATATTCCTGGCGTTGTTTCTTGAGAATGTCTTGATTTCTTTATTGTTCAAAAGAAATATGCATGGCAGTTTAGGCTCTAGATTAGCTTAGCTCAAAGCTTTGTTCACTTTAATAATGATTCTTGTTAAAAGTTTTTGTTTTAGTTTCAACTTATTACCGTGAAGGAAAGAAGCTTTCCTATGATCTATATATATATTAATGTGCTTCCCATCCTGACAATTTGGCCAAGGTTCATGGCCAGCCCCCTCTCCTAACACCAAATTAGGGTATTTGGCATCAATTCGTGGAGGGTTGTCTTCAAGTTGGGAGCCGGTCATAAAATAAACTCGAACCTTGATGGCCAGAAATGGTTTGGACAAGGCTTGTTGATTTTGGTTCTTTAGAATTCATATATTGAGCTGTGGAAGACTTGTAGGTAGAGGTAGTCAGGCTTGAGTTTGTGGTCAAGCTTAGGTAGAATCCATGCACCTATGATGCGGTAAACTAAGCTTGGGTCAATCACATGCAAGTCTTAAAAGTTGTAAACTTTATCCCAAGCCTGCCTTGTTTTCAGGTTTCCATTGACTATGGTTGAACTAAACTAATTTTCCCCAAAAAACAAAAAGAGGAAAAAAAACAAAAAACAAAAAATGGGAACATCAATGTTGGCCTACCCTCAACCTGGACTGCATCTTTCACTCGGACTGTCAATACTTTATGTGCGTGGGTTTTCTCTTCTGTAACATCTGTTTAAAATAATGGTGTATATATATTTCTTCAACTTGCAGATAAGGAGCTTGATATAATCGAAATGGCTGTCTACGGGGATGTAATCCGGCCAGGAAATGAGTGTCGTTGCAGAACTGTTGCTGAAATGCTTGGCCAATACAAGTCCAAAGACCGCACAGCTGCTTGCAAGTTGCCATATAATGATGAGTCTTTATAGCATACTAGGGTTTAAAGGTTTGGTGCCGGATCACTTGGGAAGAATCTAGGTTAGACTTTTCTCTTGAATTTTTCATTTATGATTCCTAGAAGAAACGCGTACATATCTTGATATACATTTGATTGGCATTGTGGCAATTGGAGGTTAATCTCCATGTTCACCTTCCAGCCCATTGGCAGAATGGAATTAGAACTCCTTATAATAAGGGGTGTTTAGTTGAATGTTATAGCAGTAAAATGTGTTTTCTTTTTAAAAAGATGGGAGTACGGGCATATTTTGCAGAATCATGTAACATTTTTGCTTTCTTTAATAGAAAATGGATGCATGCTTCACACTGCTTTTCATTTACTGGTTCTTGGTTTTTTGCAGAACTAAAATATTATTTAGCATCTATCATACAGTGTTGCTAACTTGTGACACACTAAAATGGTTTTCTTTTCAAACTTTACTTTTGCTGCCATCCAAACACCACCTCGGGCATATACATTGCAATCGATGAACCAGTGAAATTTTGTTTTTTAGTTTGCTGAGTTGGTTAAAGAAAATGTTGATGCCACGATCATGGGTAAATGGGCTTGATGCTTTGTGGACTTTTATGTTCTTCCAAAACCAACCCATCTAATAATTGGATTTAATTGGGTAACCCAATTATGACCCATTTGTTAAAATGTGCTGATGGAAATCCATTGATATTGAGCTGGTTAACGGGTCTGTGTCAGTTTGCCAGCCCTATTTGTGGGCTAACCCTAAGGCACGTTTACCGGGTGAAGGTGATGAAATTTTGTTTTTGTTAGTTTGATGAAAATGTTGATGCCACAATCATGGGCAGATGGGTAGCGGGTGATTGCTTAGGTCAATCAATCAAGTTGATCGGAATACAGGAAAGCAAAGGGCAGGTTGAGGAGTAAGACCGCAACATGACATGAGTCTTTGCAATGAAGCATCATATGAACATGCATTTTTGTAGAGAGTAGAGACCAACACGGTAAAATAGACCTGCTGCTACCTTGGATAATGACTAATCAACTTGCCCTAGTTTTAATGCCCACTGCCTCGAGAATTATTGTTTGCTTTTGATTAAATGAACAATACATGCCCAATCCGTGGGGTAAGGGTTTGCCTTCCAATTCTCTAGACAATATCTATCTATGTTATTCTCAGTCCCAATCGAGTCAGAATATGCTTATATTATATTTTATGTAAGTGTGAAGTTCATACATAACTGTGGGATACTTATTTTGAAAAACTGACTGTTGGATTAAATAGGATGTCTTGCATGTCAAAAATCACAGTGATCTAATGTAAACATATCAAAATATAGGCCGAAAAAATTGTGACCGCTGAAAAATGTCACAGTTTTTCTTAATGAAATCGACCGTTGAATCCAAGTAATTTGGCATGCATGAATCCAATAGATTTTATTAACTTTTTATGGGAACTATATTTTATGAAACCATTAGTTGGATTACATGACCTTTTTAAACACATCATGTCTGTCAAATTTTACATTAATTTGAATACAATAGTTATTCGATTCATAAAATCACATTTTTAATTAATAAAAATTTTAAACAATAAAAATTTTAAACAATCTCTCATAAAGTAATAATTATTTTATGTGAAATTTAAAACCTTCTGTTTTGATAAAAAACTCTTCTTCTATACATCATGGATACCAAATATCACATTGGTTAGTAATCATTTAATCCATAAATTTAATTTTATATAAATAAAAAATATCATTCTTATAAATTCGAAACTCGGCATTACCTGAGAGGAACATCTAATCCAATCCAATGGTAGATTTTTTTAAAATACAAATCTCACAAAAAAGTTATTAAATGATAAAATGACTTTTCATTTCCGATCTGACATTTGGCAAATATGGAGAATAGGAGAAACAATCCAACTATAATAACAATAATAATAATAAGGGTGACGCTCTCCTTATACTCTATTTTGATACCTATGTTTACTTCTCGTTTTTAAAATACCACCTATGATAAATATTTTGACAAACTGACCATCGGATTCGATACCTTTTCTATTCATGTCATGTATGCCAGAAATCATAGTAATCCAACGGTTAGATTTTAAGAAATATTACTATTAAAACTGTGATGTTTTTTATTAATAAAAAAATATAATAGTTCTTAATTCACAATGATATTTTTCAAAAACATACTAACCATCGGATCACTCCGATTTTTTTTTAAAACATTACAAATATAAGACAAGTATCTAATCTAACGGCCAGTTTCTCAAAATTCTAAGTTGGCAGACACAAATTGTCTTTAGAAGTCTAAATTTCACTTCATTGAAGTAGTCCCATTGACCAAAACCATAGACACTCAAGATAAGATTGGGAATCCATGTGCAGAACAGTTCTTTCTTTGTTGAGAGGTTAACTAATTGTTTTTATTTTAGCTAGAGAAGTAATGACATGATTATACATTGTCTTAATTAATGTAATATCTTCCCACTATGTTCTACATCTCCCTTCCCTTATGAATAATCTTTCTCGAGATTCAGAGACTCAAATTCCTTCCGATCAGTTTCATCTTCTTTCTTACAATAATAAATTGATCGAGAGGTAGATCCACCACGTCCCGGTCTTATCCACTTGAACAACCAAACCTAATAGTACTTGCTAGATTTATTCCTCAGTTAGGTGGAAGTGAATATCAAATATTTAACAATTTTGGTAGTTTCAAATTAAGAGTTTGAAAGGGACTGATCTTCACTTCCTAATCTTGGTCATTGCTAGTATGCCAAGGAGCATGGAGGGTTTATTGTGTACAGATTTTGCCATCTATGCTCATGAATGCAAAATTAATGATCTCACCAACTAAATATAAACAAAGTTTATCCTAATTAATGTTGCTCTTCCAAAAAAAAAAAAAAAAAAAGTGTAATGACTGATGAGTATGGTTGTTGGGCAATGATTGGGTGACCACACCACTAAACCCACCTTTGACCTACCCCCAACCCCCTTCTCTCTCTCTCCCTCTCTCTCTCTCTCCAATTGATTGAGACCTACATGCTATATAATTTAGTAGTGTTATTTCTAGTAGAGTTGAGTTTATTATATTTGTACCAGAAAGTTAAAATGGATGTCTTAAGTCAAAGGGCTAGCCTAGAAGTAAAAATGGAAGGCGGAAAGGATTACGATTAGGTTAGGTCAAGAATCCCCTTCAAAATATATATATATATATATATATGCTCTTTGATAAGATTGGGAATCAATTAAACTGCAATTCAAATAATAAAAAAAATGACAGTTTTTTTCCAAGTCAATTTTCTCAGAAACCAACCGTCGGATTACTGTGATTTTTTGCAGGCATGACAAGCATTGCCTGAATAGAATATCCAATGGTCGAAATGTGAAACTGTGACCTGCATCACCCCCAAAATGGGGTGACCGTATTTTTTTTTTAAATGAGGCCGGCCTGACCTCAGACTTCCTATATATATATATTTGTGGACATCTTCCATTAAAAGATGCTTTGTGCCAACTATGGCTTAAAGCAAAAATAATGACATATAAGCCAAGGACCACACAAACCAGATACATTACCTTCTTTCACTCTTCAATGTTGGTTGTCTTCTTTAATAACAGACTTTAAGGCATTTTATGCAATATTAATTAACAAGACTAACTAGTTAGATTTGCATGGTACATTTTTGTAGAACAAAAATACTGCATTAAAAAGGCAGTAAAATCCATATGAAAGAAAATACATCTTGAACCAACACACTTAAAAAATATTGATTTGGTTGCACTAGATCTGTGAAAGGGATATTTAATTTTATTAAAGAGTTCTTTTCATCTTTTTTTTTTTAAATAAAAAAAAAAAATTATGAGTGAGGGCAATTGAGTGCATTTGTACCATGAGATGGAGCCTGGTTTGGTAATGGGAGGCAGTAATTATTGCTTAATATGAGAGGAGGAGTAGTGGTAGAACACACCACATGCAAATTGCTTAAAGAAGGTTTATATGATTGCAAATCTACCCAAAAGTGGCACAACTCTCTCCAAGAGAACATAAAGCAGTAAAATTGATCTTAAAATATGTGTAACCTAGGGATATGGATCCATTCTTAAGATCAATCCTTGGTATTGTGAATATTAGGTAGATAGAGTTTGCATATGATCTTGCACATTCCTAAAAATTAGTTTGGACCCAAATTTTAGCTGGAGTAAGTTTGGAATACCCGATGTTGTCCAGGGAAAAAAAACTGCAAGCATTGAGCTACTTTTTTTACTATTAGAGTTTTTTGTAAAACATAAAAAATCTAGTCAATTTAATATGAGGTTTTTATTTTTCTATTGTTTGGTATGGTTTTTTTTTTAATAAATCTATTTAGCCTTGTGTAGAAAAAAGATATAAATATAATTTTATTTAAATTAGATGTGAGTTGATTTATTAAAAAATCAAAGAGCATCAAGGGAGTGGACCTAACCTGCCCTAGTTTTTAAAATTCTCAAATAGGAAAACCATGACTCTCTCTCTCTCTCTCTCCACACACACACATATGAGGTAAGAATTTTAAGTCTTTATAACACTCACTAATTTTTTATAGGAAAAAATATATTCTGCTCTCTTGAGTTATTATTGTATTACAAATAGGCCTCTTATAATTTTAATTGCAACACATTGCCTCCTTATAGTTTCAAAATGTTATAAATAACACCATCCAATTATAGCAATGGAGCAGACAAATAATGGTTGACATATCTATTTCTGATTGCATAAATTAGATTCTCTATCAATACGTCTGTCAATCCCCCTATAATTTTACTTTTAATTCTCCATTACTCAGCTCTTATTGATGAGTTTCATTACTAATTCTCATTCATCTGGATTTTATTGCTAGTCTATCAACTAGGAATAGGTCTGCCAACCATTATTTCTATATTTCACTAATGATCAACTGACGTAAACGGACGTAAAGGTGTTATTTGTCACATTTTAAAACTTTCGGAAGACAATGTATTGCAATTAAAACCATACGAGGATAATGTGTAACACATTGATAGTCCAAGGGGACAAAATGAATTTTCCCATTTTTATATAACTTACATTTCTATAAGCTTGTAGTTTGATTAAAGTTACTTCTCATACATATCATACTTGTCAAATATTTTACTCATCAAAAATCAATTGATGTCTAATTGATAAACTCACATTTTTTTTAATCAATAAAACTATAATTTGAAGTGCTATATGAAATAACTAGGTCCTAATCTCCAACTAGTTAGCTATTTAGACATTACTATTCTACTTGAGCCCCACTCCTTTCTCTTATCTGTCGCGTGTGTGTGTGTGTATATATATTTATGATTTTGAAACCTGAATGGTGATGTATGAACGTGATTGAGATGAACAAGCTTGTGGTGCATACAGAGTGTGGACATACGAGTTGGATTTATTGGACAATGTATCCGTGGTGTCTCTTTTTTTTAATTAATTTAAATTATTAGTAATTATAACCAATGTTGTCCCAATTGTATAAGCTGAAGAGACAAGACCACCAATCTTGATTTTTGCTGATCCAACCATGGGTCAACATCCCCCATTTGTGTGGCCACAGCAACTTGGAAAGTTATGATCTTAGCAATTCTTCATTCACTTAAAAATTGGCTTAGATGCACAGTACTATTTTGAAAAATGGGAAAAAGGAAACCATTTATTATTCAGGATAAAGTGTAATTTATCTTATATTTTATTTAATATTTTAATAATTATGATGGTATGTCCATACTTGCTTTTTCATCTGTACCAAAATCAAGTACATAAAAAGAGGTTAAATTATAAGTGGAGCAAAATAGATTAAAATTTTTACTTTATTTCTTCTACCACGTAACACCATAAATGACCTGACATTATTTAATTAATATAATATGTACAATTAGTTTACATATTAAAAAGTGACTTTTCTCTTAAAGAAACCACCTGCCACCAATTTTACTTATTTATTAGTTTAGGGGATGGTGATGGGGATGGTGGAGGTTTAGTTTTGGCATTGATTAGTAAGAAGTAAGAACTCATACCTGGAATTAGGAGGGAGTTCATATGGTTGGGTTTCGGCGTATCAAATTCGAAGTTTCTATTTCGAGTTTTTTGGACCATCTATTTAAGGTATTTATCTTGCATCTTACCCGATATTCTTGATTAGTAAGATATTACAGTCACCCAAGAGATTAATTGAGATACACGTAAGCTAGTCTAGACACCCTCGATTATCAAAAAAAAAAAAAAAAAAAAAAAACCACATGTGGACTGAGAAAATGTATTTAATATTTATACAAGGGATGAGAGAGAGTGGAGGTAAAGAGGCCAACATAGAGATGCTTGTACCATTCATTTGATTAAGTCATTTGGGTCCCACCCAAATCAATATGTGTGGGGGCCATTAGGGTTAAAAGAAACAAAGCCAAGGAGGCATGGGAACTGGAAAGTGGGGAAACTGTAAAAAAGTGAACAGTAGATGGGTGTGCAAAGGCCAAAATGTAGTATTCATTGTTTTCTCTCTTTACTGTTTTTTAGTGGTGGTGTTCTTCACTTTAATCAATTCCTTCCCACTCTGACTTTCAGCCCTTTTCTCACTCTCTCCTAGTCCCCTCCATATCTCTTTCTCTCTCCTGTTAATTAATTAATTTCCAGTAAACGTCTTCCCCTGGCCCTAACCCTAACCCTTAATATAATATGTCAGTCTGAACCCCTCTTCCCCTGGCCCTAACCCTAACCCTTAATATAATATGTCAGTCTGAACAAATTTAAAAGAGATTCAATAAGAAATCAAAAACACAAGACCCATTTAGTCAACAACAACCCAAACCAACACTCTCTACAAATCTTAATACAAGCAAGCGAGTGGTACCCACGCGTCATATAGATAGGCCCCTACCTTTATAGCCCATGCAGAGATGTTCCCTCTTCTTTCACTCTCATGGACTTTTTCAGTCACACACTGGCTGTATTTGAATGTATAGGTTTGGAAACAATAACAATACAAACAAAAGTAGAGAATAAAATCACATACAAATCCAAAAATATATTTGAAAAAACGTTTTCATTAATTTTAGAAAACAAAAACCAAAATAAAAACAAAAACAACAGCGTTGAGACCAGACATAAGCTTTTAATCTTTCCGTTGATTCCGCTTCGTTCTGTTGTGAGAACCCATTAAAATTCTCATACTCTCCACTCTCCGCAATTCCCGCACAACTTAACAAAAAATATAGACTATAGAGAGAGAAAGTAAGAGAGAGGAAGTCAAGGAAGAGGGAAAATAGAAAAAATCCTATGTTTGGATTTGGTATATAACCCATTTTCTTTCATCTTCTTCGTTGGTTCTGCAACCCCAAATTTTGAGCCCATGTTTTGGTTCAGACTCACAAACTCACCCAATTGACTCAGTTTCCCGATCTGAGTCAATCCGAGATTTGGCTTCAAACTACGATTTTAATGCTTCTGGGTGGTTGTGACCCGCAATGGGTTGTGTGAGCTCGAAGCAGGCGGTGTCAGTGACGCCTGCTTTCGACGTTTCGGGAGCGTTTCGCGACAATGCGGCTACCGGGTCGACTCGGAAACGTACCGGGTTGGGGGAATTGGAGAAGAAGAAGGCCGAGTCAGGGTTGAGTGGGAGCGAGTTGGGTGAGTCGGGACGAGGGAGCTCTACTGGGGGTGAATCGTTGAGCTTCAGGTTGGGGAATTTGCAAAAGTATGTGGAGGGAGAGCATGTTGCCGCCGGCTGGCCCGCTTGGCTTAGCGCCGTCGCCGGAGAAGCCATTCAGGGGTGGGTCCCACTCCGTGCCGACGCCTATGAGAAATTGGAAAAGGTACTTTTATATATACTTACACACACACATACAGAAATGATCAAGCTCAGTGTTATATAGATTAATAAGTTGAATATATTTTATATGTTTGTTTTCAATTTCATATTTTCACTTAATTAATTGAGAAAAAATTATGTTGGGTTATGGAAATTTTTAAGAAAAATGTATCCAATTTTTTTTACCTGTTTTACTCATTCATCCACTTTAATTTACAGTTTATATATATATATGAGTGTATATGTCTATGAATATTTTTGTTATTATTAAAAAAAAAAATCTCAAGTTTTTGCAATTTTGCTGGGAAATTTTCAAAATATTTGCATTATAATAGGTGCAACATTTGTAATGCAGTGTGTGCATGCGTACTGTCATTTACTCATTTAGGAGTGTAGTCCTTATCAGTTCAGGTTTATAGTATTAGAAGCTGATCTTATTTCACCCAAAAAAGAAGAAGCTGATCTTACTGTAAAATATTTATCATCTATGGAATTTTGATAAGTTCAAGTTTTTACTGCCTCTGGTGAGGCCTTGCACAGTACTTGTATAAACTATATGTGCATATGTTATGAGACTATATAGACCACAAATTTTAGAGCTTTTTGTTTGATCAAGAAACACCATTTTCTTCTCCTACTTGTGAAAATGGAATTATTTTAATCTAAGCTTGCTCTAATTTGACCACCTTCTTCTGTTGTTAAAGTCACTGAACCAAAGTTTTGGCTATTTAGTTTTTTCTTTGATGAACTTTTTCATGTATATAAAAGGTTTTTACCTTTTCGGTGAGACTGTACTGCAAAAAGTACTCTTTTTGTTAAGCAAAGGTACCCAAAAATCTTCTTATTTTATAAGATGGATGGATTTGTTCAAGGTGGTTGCTCCCCAAAAGGTTAATTACTATTTTTTGATACAATGGTTATACTTTCTTTTTTGTTCCTTTATGACTGTTGGTCCTTCATTTGACTTGAAATTTTATAGTATTGTTTTCCTAACAGTTCTACATTTCTCATTGAAACTTTAGCCATCTCTGTTAAAGTAATTTTGTTCAATTTCAACTGCTTGTATAGATTGGACAGGGCACATATAGCAGCGTGTTCCGAGCACGTGACCTGGAAACTGGGAGGATAGTTGCTCTGAAGAAGGTGCGGTTTGACAATTTTGAGCCTGAAAGTGTTAGGTTTATGGCTCGAGAAATAATGATTCTTCGCAGGCTTGACCATCCAAACATTATAAAATTGGAGGGGTTAATTACCTCGCGATTATCATGTAGCATATACCTTGTCTTCGAGTACATGGAACACGATCTTTCTGGACTCTTGTCTTGCCCTGACATTAAGTTCAGCGAGTCACAGGTCTGTTTATGATGGCTTTGCGGATTAGCTTTCCCAGAGTTCTGTTATGGGGCGTTTGGAGACCATGCTGAAAAGAATGATCTAATTTTGATTCCTGTAGGAACACTTTAGTTTATCAGATGAAATGGATTCATTTCCAGAATACTAATAAATAAATCAAATTAAAAGAAGAAGACAAAGGATTTCATTTTCATATGGTGTCCAAGCGCCCCCATAATGAGTTTACATCTTGTTTACTTCTATATTGATAGGTTTATTTGATGGTATTGTGTAGATTAAATGCTATATGAAGCAGTTATTATCTGGACTAGAGCACTGTCATTCACGAGGTGTAATGCACCGAGACATTAAAGGATCAAATCTTCTTATCAATAATGAAGGAATTTTGAAGTTGGCTGATTTTGGATTGGCAAACTTCTCTAGTTCTGGGTACAGGCAACCCCTAACCAGTCGTGTTGTAACTTTATGGTACCGTCCTCCAGAACTTCTGCTGGGATCTACAGATTATGGACCATCCGTGGATCTTTGGAGTGTTGGCTGTGTATTTGCAGAAATTCTCCTTGGGAACCCTGTCCTTCAGGGTAGAACTGAGGTAATTTCCTTATTAACTTACATTGTTTTTAAATATTGTTAATATTAATTGTTTTTGCATCTTACCAGTCAATTATATCAATAAAAGGAGCCAGTGTTGATAAGAGAGGTGCAGTTCCAGTAGAAATGACTTTTGTTACCAAAATCAGCCAGTTTGGAATATAAATATTAACTCAACTGAATTTTGCTATCATTCCCTGCATCCATGTCATTTGTACTGCATTGCCGTCCCCAAAATGTGTTTGTGTGCCTGTTAGAAAGAGCATTTCTCCTTGGATTACTAAGATATAGAGATATAGAAGTTGCACATTTTCTTCTCTATTCAAAAAGTGAGAGTGGCCTTTCTATTTATCACCCTAGGCCTAGACACTAACCTAGAGCAGCATAAATCTCCATATTAGCTTTAATCTTTCTTTCTTTTTTTTCCTGCTAAATTTCCAAATAAAAGTATTGGAGTATTATGTAAAGTTTGAGATTAAAGTGGCTTTTGAAGATTGGAATCTATTATGCATGTTGTATCTTCCAGACTAAAAATAATATATGTTTTGGTGCATTTCTTTCTTATTCTCGATTTGGATTTACAATCTGCTAAGCTTGAATCAAAATATTTCCCTGCCTGTTGCCCCACAGGTTCCTTCACAGAAAGGATTAAATTGTTTATTAACACTATATTATATGACAGAATGACCCCAGCCTCTTCTTTTTAAGAATGCCTGTACTGAAAATTATAAAAATAAAAACACCAGGGATCGAATTTCCTTGCAGAAAGAGGTTTGAACTAAAAGATACATCAAATAGAAGCACTTTTCATGCATGATCTCCTCCAACTAGCATAAATGACTAATCCCTGATTTTACCCAACAAAGTTACTCTGATTTAACTTATCCAAAAGCCTCTTTTGAGACATCATAGAATAAACAAAAAATTATGTTTTACTCTTGCAGAATAACAAGTTTACCTTACGCATGTTAATTTTCAATGAGAACTAGATTTTTTTTTTTTTTATTTTATTTTATTTTATTTTTTCATTTTTTAAAACTACCATCAAGCCTGATGGCAGTGTAACTATAAGCATATTTATTCCACCTACAGGTTGAACAATTACACAAAATCTTCAAGCTTTGCGGGTCCCCACCTGATGACTACTGGAAAAAGTCTAAACTTCCTCATGCAACTCTGTTCAAACCACAGCACCCTTATGAGAGTTGTCTTCAAGAGACCTTTAGAGATCTACCACCAACTGCTGTGAACCTGATAGAAACTCTTCTCTCTGTAGAACCATACAAGCGTGGGACTGCGTCCTATGCTCTTGCATCTGAGGTAATTATGCAGAATAATATTTGTATTGCATTTTGTTTTCTAGCTGTGCAGGTTCCATCAGGCTAACCTAATTTGTTTGGCATGCATAGAATTGAAGTTACCCAATTAACTTCAGGCTTATTACATCAGACTGTTCTGAAGTCCATTCAATTATACATATGGCAATTCTAATTCATCAATAATCAATTCTTGCCCGACCTTTTATATGTCATTTTTCCTCATATAAGTGCATTGGACTTTCTAGTTTGGTATGCTATATCCATGGTACCCCTGATAAATGCAGCACACATGTGCAAAATATCTAGGTTAAATATTTAATTTACATTACCAAGATTCTTCTGATGCAATATCTTTACATGTTATCCTCAGTATTTCACAACAAAGCCTTATGCATGCGACCCATCAAGCTTACCGAAATACCCACCTAACAAAGAGATCGATGCAAAAAATCGGGAGGATGCAAAGAGGTGAGGTTTCCCACTTTTTCTGTCCAGTGAAAGAATTTGGTTTTGGTAACCTTTCTTTAAACAAATGTAATTTAACGTAGTTGTCACCCATATCCAGTCTAGAAGCAAGCATAGCAACTTGGTTTGAATTGACTATATTTGGGTTTCTTGAATCTTTTATGTGATATTTGGATATCGCATGAAGATTGAATAAACCGTCTGTTTTGTGTGGCATTTGAATGCATAAATTGAAACTGCCTTATAAGCCGGCATAAAATGGAAATGAGATCATTTACTGAAATTACTTCCCCTTTTTTTTTTCTCTTTTTAAAATTTTTCTTATTTTTAAACAAGTGTTAACAAAAAGTATATTCCTTCAGTTGCTAACAAATCCATCATGGACTCATATTAAGTCCTTATGTAAAATGCTAAGGACCGATCCTATTTCCAAACACGTCGTTAATATACCTTTTTTAAGGTTGGGTTCTAGTTATATCATTTTATGTAGTCTTTCAAGAATAATAATGAATTAGCACTGAATTTCAGGAAAAAGACTGGTGGGAGAGTCCGTGGGCTTGACACAACAAGAAAACCAACAAGGAAATCAAATGGAATCAGTAAATTGGCACCAGCAGAGGTCTCTCTCTCTCTCTCTCTGTGTGTGTGTGTGTGTGTGTGTGTGTGTTTGCCCTAGTTACAAGATAATGATTAATTTTCATTCATTTGATTGTTTTTGTCATGCAGGATTTGCCAGCCCAAGCTCATGGTGCCTATAAAATCAATGGTAATCATGTACAAATTCTCAAGGAAGGAGATGTTACATTAGGTGGGGGGTTGCCAAAGCCATCAATTCATATACCGGAAGAGGCTTCCCACGTAAAGAATGCATCTCAAGGAGACATTCCTTTTTCAGGTCCATTACAAGTTTCAGGGTCAAGTGGCTTCGCATGGGCAAAAAGGCGAATAGATGATGCATCCACAAGATCGCATAGTCGGTCCAGTTCAAGAGGTCACATTTTCAATGTAGTATTCGAACCTTCGGCTGCATTGCAGGCAAGGAATAATTTTGACTCAAAAAGACATGAAAATGGGGATGTTGTTAACGGGCTCCGCACCAATTCTAGAGGTCATGATTCATATGAGCTTGCCAAGCATGCGATGCAGAAACAATGGGGCCAGTTTGAGCGTCCAGATTCCTTTGATGCTTCTGAATATCACTCACAGGAACTGTCATTGGCCCTTTATCAAAGAGAGGAAATGGCAGCTAAGAGAAATAATTTGGTGAGTTAAAACCACTCATGATAACAAATTTCAGTTTCAGTATCATTTTCAACCTCGTCTGAAATTGAAATGACATATTGATTGTAATATTTCAGTTCTTGTACGAGGAATTGAAACTTTATTAAAATTTTGATTGACTTTAAATCAAAAAGAAATCTAAAAATTATGGAAGTTTGTCATGATTCTAAACCTCAAAGCCCAATGGTGAGACCTCAGATGTCTTCTAGGATCTTGGTTCCTCAAGTTGGTGAGTCAGGTCCCCCCACCCAAAAACAAAAAAGGGAAAAAAAAATTCTGCTTCTCTACAATATATCGGTAAACCAGCTTCAAACCCAAAATTTATTGAAAATCTGACTTGAGCGATTGATGCTAAATTGCTAATAGGGACTTATTTAAAAAAAAAAAAAAAAATGGAGTAGTTTCTATTAACATGTTTGAGTCAACAAACAATATTTAAAGACTAATACGTATTGATTCCATTTTTCTTTTTTATTATTATTATTGATTGACCAACTTCTCTAACCTTCTTAATGCTGGACATGAAACAGGGTTATCAGGATCAAGGGGACAAGGTTGAATTTTCAGGACCCTTGCTATCTCAATCACATAGAGTCGATGAACTCTTAGAGAGACACGAGCGCCACATCCGGCAGGCAGTACGAAAATCATGGTTCCAAAGAGGTACTTAAATATTGATGAAAAAACCACATTAAAAGTCAAAAAATTAATGATACAGCAGCTGTTGCATTTTAATATCTTTGATTAATTTTAGTGTTAATTTCTATAAAGTAAACCCCTGAAAAGTATACTGTTAACCATTATAAATCCCACCAAGAAAAGTAATCATTGTAACGGAACGGCGACCATTAACTTTTTTAGTGTTATATTTCTAAAATGTAAACCCCTGGAAAGTATGCTGTTAGCCATTATAAATCCCATCAAGAAAAGTAATCATTGTAGTGGCTACTGTGATTAATCTTGTGTTTTGATTAATTTGCAGGTAAGAAACATGGAAAGTGATCATCAGATATGCTCAATTCAATTAATTCAGGAAGAGAAGCCCTCTGACAAGTGAGACAGATAATATGAAGAATTTGACCCTTTGAACTATGAAAGCCAAGCTCCAATGGTGATGCCAAACTCAAACAATCCTGACCAGAAGTTCCTGCACAAGACTTTTGACCATTGAAATCCAGAAAGTAGAATCCAGTGAAACTTCATATTCTAAAGCATGGAGCTCTAAGATATCCAGGAAGAGGAAACAACTACGATGGTTCATGCTCCTCTTTTAAATGATTAATTAACAAGTAGTAGCTTTTTTTTTAGTTCATTAAAAATTTTCTATTTCTTTTCTTAATATTATAAGTTTAATTTTTTTGTTAAATTTATGGAATTTCCCAAGGCAATGTATAGGAATACTAATGGTGATAGATTCTGAGAATAGTCTTGTATATGTTAATGCTTCTCCAAAGCTTGTGGCATCTGCCTTCCTCCTACTCTTTTTCTTTTGCTTTAACAGATTGCAGAGACTCAGAGAGAGAGAGAGAGAGAGAGACCCAACCCCAAACAAAAAGGGCTCCAAAGGTTCATCACTGTCCAAACTTGAAACTTAATAATTCACTGGGTGTTATTGTTCCAGACCCAAGTCAGCCCAAAGCACTGGGCTACAGCCCAGCTCAGCCAATGATTATAAAATTAGGGGCCCTGATTTCTGGCAGCCCAAATTTTTTGGGCATTTACAGACACTTTCCATGTTTCTTTCAAAAGGATGACTAGTTGAAGTACCTTACTGATATCCCTATCTCAACTTACAAGGATGATAAACTCAATTTCATGCCCACTTTTTTCTTTTTCCTTTTTAGTTTTTGGCCACAATTTTCGAAGAAGATAGCAATGGGCCAATTTAGAACCACCTCTCATTCTCGACCGCAACCGAATTTCAAATGCTCCATTGCTGCCAATGCCTCTAAAATTATTGCACTCGCGAGGCATTATTTCTAAAAAAACATATTAATCACTGTAGCTGTTTTGTAAATTATGTGACATGCTCTTTTACAGTTAGGAATGCTTTCATTTCATTTCCAGCATGAAGTAATTCACTTCGCATGTGTGTAGTTATTATATGGGCCTAGTATTACAATTTGGGCCTGTTAAATGAACTTTGACCCAAAACTAATATCCAATAACTTGATACATGTTCGTTTCTCTCTTTTACCACTGATAGAAACCATACCCTTTGCTGAAACTGAAAGCCATGATGCATTCCACTCTTTGTCATGGCATCTCTGATTACGGAATCCATTATCATTCATTCTTGTCGTAAAAAACAAATACTAGAGTATCGTCGTAGGAAGATGCACGTTACGTGCAATGGATTCACTTCCAATTATATCATAATTCGAGAACCAGATATTTGAAATCAATCGATATCGAGTGGTTTTTTTGGCAAACTTTTAATGGATGAGGACACATACACAATGCCACAATCAAGTGTAATACATTGGGATAGTTCCAAATAAAGTCATATTAGGGCTAGGTGATAGTGGCAAATTATATCCATGGGTGTTTTCGTAATTGAGTCATTGAGAGAAGGGGCTCCATCATAGTAATGATAAGAGTGGGGATAGGGTCCAATGGGCCATTGTGTCACCACTATTGAAAATGAATGTCCTTTTGGTTCCTTCCCCTTAATTTTGTGGATGTACAATGGTGCTTTCAATTAGTTGATCTAAAAGCACAAATTTGAAAATACCAAGATTCTTTTTTTTTTTCTAAATATTATCAAATTATATAAGCCTTAAAGAAATAAAAATAAAATAAAAAATTACACTTTACTTCCTTAAAATATCATCTTATTTTCACTCGATCACCGTGAATTTTCCTTACAATAATTGCCCACGTAATGATGAGTGGTCCTTAAACCGGTCCTTACTGTATGTATCTATACAGAAATGAGCTCGTCAGCATATGCTTATATAAGCTTATGCAAGCATGAATTCCATAGATAATTGTGAGATACATTTTTTGAAAAGCTGACTATTTGATTAGATAATATACTTATGCATGTCATGTATGCGAAAAATTACTGTGATTCAAAAGTCGGTTTCTGAAAAATTTTACTAAAAAAACTGTGCCAGTTTTCAACGATCACTGTTTTTCATACCTATATTTTGAAATTTTCACATGGGATCACCGTGATTTTTGGCATGTAAGACATCCATAAGTAGAGAATCGAATCCAACAGTTAATTTTTAAAATATGAATCTCACAATTATTTATGGGCTTCATGCTTACATAACTTTGGTAAGCATATGCTGACTAGAATGGGACTGTGTGTGTGTGTGCGCGCGTGTATATATATATATATCAGTCCTGATTCTATGCACATATACTGAAGTCAGCATGATGGCTTTAACTTGTTATGGGATATATATTTTGAAAAACCGATTATTGATTTAGATACTCCTCTTACGGATGTCATGCATGCCAAAAATCATAGTTATTCGATGTCAACATCTTAAAATATAGACGGTATAAAATTATGACCATTAAAAACTATTATAGTTTTTCGTAGTGATATTTCTAAGAAATCAACTGTTGGATCACTATGATTTTTGAGGCGTATGACATGCATAAAAATAGTATTTAATCCAACAGTCAATTTTACAAAATCCGTATCTCACAATCACTGATCAGTCTCGTCCTTACTTTAGCTAAAGTAATTAAGCTTATGTTGCATAGAGGATCATTTCCATAGATATGTGTTTGTTGGAGAGAGAGAGAGAGTACCAATCATTGAAAATTTTTACCAATCTTTAGCCCAACTCAAATTAATCTAGCCAACTTCCATTAATTCAATTTGCCCTCATCACACCCAATACAAATTTCTCTAGCTAGCCTAATAGCTATTCTAGAGAACTCTTTTGAGGTTGAATTTACTTTTATGTGTTAGAATCTAAAATCATTAACTTGGTAGTTGATAGTAATTAGTAAACTACATAACACTAAAGTAATCAACAAGCTATTAACCCACTTAATCAAATATTACTACATTAAGAGGATGTTGGGGTGGGGACCATAAAAGAATAAAACTTGTAACCTTTCCAAATGAACAAGTGTCTGGATGCCAAAAGACCCATAGGACAATGATAACAACAGCTAAATTACAGTCTCTAAGATGGCCATGTGCTGTTGTGCATATAAAGTTGAAAAGGATAAAGCCTTTGAAATTCATTTTCAACTCAGCCCTATTTGAAAGGTAGGGCCCTCCTCATCAAAATGGGCATGGCTAAAGCAATTGTCATACCATAATTACCCTAACAAACACATCATCATATCCTCATTTCTCTTCAATGTTTTAATGCAAACTAGCATAGTGAATTTGTCACATTGAAATCCCATCATCACACCCCATAAATTGGTAATTCTATATTTTTGTTTTTTGTTTTTTGCTTTTTATTTTGGTTTAGGTGGGGACCAAAGATAAATTGGTAATATTTGCAAAGGATGCAGGACTGCACATGACATGCATGGGGTGGGATCAATTATTTTATGGACTCAATTTGATGTAATCATCTTACCATCCACCTTCTTGACCTTTTCCCAAAACAGTAATGATATCCAGACCAAAACTTAAATCTATTTTTCCCGTATCAATTGAAATGATAGATGCCGCATTAAATTGAATGTGTTGGGGATGTTGTATGTTATTACCTGCCACACGTTTGGATGTGTTGAGGATATGGAATCATAAAAGCTTAGCATTCTATGGATAGTGTTTGGATGGGTATGGAATATTATTCCTTATTTTTTGTATTTTACATAATATCTTCATCATATTTTAGGTTTCAAAATATGATAACCAAGCCCTCAATGCCAACATCTCCATATCGGAAAGCTGCGATTCCTCCAACGCCATACTCCGGCTTACATTTCCTCAAACGCCATCAACAACATTCATTCACACTAGTGTATTAAACCCAACTACTATAAGAGAGAGATGGAGAGTGAATGAACCACCATCACAAATGCAGAGTGTAAGACCTTGGTTTGGAGGCATATATACCTTCAATGGTGTAGTAGTGGTGGATGATCGACGGGTAGGTCACGCAGTTCACGCTACTAGTCGATGGATGGAGTATGGGGTCGTTGCAGCATTAGGGTTAGGGTTCGAAATGAGAAGAGGGTTATATATGAGATTGTCGAATACAAATGAAAATACAATTTGGGACAGTCTTATTATTAAGGGCATGCATGCTATTTAAAAAAAAAAAAAACTTAAAAACTTTACCCGATCGGAAACCTTTCAAGTACCCACGACAAAATTGGGAATGACTTTGCGCCTATAATGGGGAATCCGGTGCGCTAGAATCATGGATTAGAGACTTAAAGTCTGCACTAAACAAGATTAGTAATGAGTTGTAACGTCCCAACCTGACTATTATACCGACCGTCCCGGGTAGGTCGACACGTGTCAAGAAGAGGATACAACTTGTCCTGCTCATTCGCATTTCCATACTCAGGATCGAAGAAATATTATATAACAATATGGAATGATATGTTCTAATGCATACGTGCCCAAGTTCGAGTAATACAAATGAAAATAAATTGAGAGTGTCATACTTAATGCCAGCAACCCTGGCATATAGGATGAGAATAATAAAATAATAATCCAAAAGTAATATAGATTTATTATGCAGATCTAACAGACTGATAGAGAACTGCCCAGAACACTGCTAGACCCAATGCAACCTGCATAGAGTTTCCTACCGCCGAATCTCTACCAGAAACATGAAAACCTGCTGCATAAAATACAGCATGAGCAAGAAATGCCCAATAGGAGTACAACCTCAACCAACAGTAATAATATCAATACAAGGAACATTGCAATAAACAATTTACATCAAGATTTATAAATCAAAATGAACATGGTATGGGTTTTATTCATGTATAAAGAGTTCAATGTTTTCATTTTCGTAAATCAAGTTTCTCACGAGTTTTAAAAATGGTTGTTGTTCTCAGGCTTATAGCCCCCGGCACAACGAAAGCACGAAATCACGTTGTTCCCAGGCTCACAGCCCCCGGCACAACAAAAGCCAATAGTCCGGCACAACGACAGCCAAAATCACGTTGTTCTCAAGTCCCCGGCACAACGGCAGCCAATATACTCATTGTTCTCAGACCTCCGACACAACGGTAGCCAAAATACAGTACACATGATATCATTTCAAAACCATTTCCAAAACGAACAAGTAAAGTTGTAACATATGGCATATTGAAAGCATATAAAACATAAGTTAAACAATCATGGTTATTATTCAAGACAAGTGTAAATGAAGTAACTCATATGTCATCATACAATCATTTGCAAACAAATATAAACACTCCATACCAATAGTTGCAAACAAATATGTTCCATGTATCATCATTTGTTTTACAAAGAGTTCAACATATCTTTGATATGCAAAAGTACACATATCATCACCATTAGAGAGGTTCAGTATCCTACCTTGACTGGGCAAGAAAATCCCTAGCAGTGTCTACGTATGCACTCATAACTCGCAAAAGGATAGTCGTAGGGGCTATCTTGATCCGAAATAATGACAAGATAATGGTATACATAAATTTCTGGTCTAAAAATGACAGACCCAAGCTAGATGCTGACTTTTAAAGCTTTCAAAACAACCAAAATATGATTAAGATTAAGATTAAGGTCTATAAGTAAAAATCATAAAGAAAAAGAGAAACGAGGGAGAAAAATGAAAATATCAATTTCTGCAGCCAAACAGTCGACTGTTAGGGTGAGACAGTCGACTGTCTCAGCTAGAAAAATCCGAGTCTGGCTTCTGTCTCAAACAGTCGACCAAACAATCGACTGTTTGCCCGATAATTTTCATTCTCCCGAGCAATAACAGTCACAAACCCACATTACACTTCACCCAAACTTGCTTACAACTCAAATCTACTTAAAAACACCTCAAGAACACCTTGATCCATCATTAAAACCTCAAAATGGATTCGAAATATGATTTTAAAACCCTAAAATAAACCCATTTCTGATATATATATATGTGTGTGTGTGTGTGTGTGTGTGTGTGTGTTTAAGCTTTCAAAAACCTTTGAACTTAAAATAAATCAAGTTCTAGATATGAGAATCCAAGTCAATAGTGATTTAGCATCAAAGTATAGGTTCAAGAATAAAAGTTTGAGTTTAAAGATCCTCAAATCAGAAATTGTGAGGTAAATAAGGGAAGAAAACCACAATACCAACATCAACTCACCTCTAAAGAAGATGACGGAGCTCCGGTGGCTTCTCCGGCGAAGATTCCAGCCACCACCACCACCACCAGCTGCTGCCTCTCTCTCTCTCTCCTTCACTCATAACTCCCTCTCAACTCTCTCAAAGCTTGTGGAGATGAAATAGGTAGGCTTGAAAGTGATTTAAGGGTTTTAAAAAGTAAAGTTAAGAGCTTGTTTGGCAATTGCAAAAAGGTTTATAAAATTCTTAAGTTCTCTAAAATGATAAAATATCCCAAAATATTAATAAAATATTATTTAAGCTCATTAAAAATTTTGGGATATCACATGAGTAATGACATTCTAGATTACAGGCTTCCAAACACACTCTAAGTTTTCTCATTATTAGCAAATGGGTATTAGTACGTTTTCATACATGCAAACCCAAAACTTCTTCTCATAGTAGAAATACATGCTATTAGACTTGCATATCATTAGAACTTATCTTACATTTTGTTATGGCGGAAACCTTTTTCTTTTCTTTTCTTTTTTTGGTTAATCCATTTAGCACTTTTTTTTTCCTAATTTGTTGATAATAAATCTTAACATGTGGATTGGGGTGTTTTGATGGTCTACCTTACCTCGCATGTGCCCTATATTTCTTCAACTGCAATGCTCCTTTGATTACATGGGATTCTGGGTTATTAAATAATAACCTTTTAATAATATGGTCAAAACACTCAAACCACCGATTTCGCCTTTATTTGTAAAGGGAATTTTGCATCCTTTGCTGGCTTTGTTGTCCCATAGTTCAAGACACGTGTAATGCACGTGATATAGAGTATTTATTTTCAATTTCTTTTAATTAATGCAGTATTTATTCGTACATGTATGTAACACTTTATATTTTACTAAATGATAGAAATATACTTTTATCCTAATCTCTACTAAATAAATATCAATTCGCTTTTATATACTTAAATTCAATAATTTTTTAAAAATAAAAAATAAAAATAACTACCATAAAATCAATAGACAATCAGCATCAATTCGTATGAACAAGAATTATTTTGCACCATCCATCATTAATTAACTCCAACCATAAATTAGCTAATTAAATGAATACATTTTACTATTTTTAGATATAATCCTAGCAAAATCGCGATGAACGTCAACCATTTTAAAATATATATATATATATAAACACACATACATACATACAATTTGATAATGTGGTGTGTAATTGACAACTTTAGCTAATGATTGAAAGAAAAAAAAGCATTTTTTCACTATTTCTATTTTGCCATCTAATACAGCAGTTGATATGACAAATCATATTAGTGGCAGCATTCAGCATATCATATTTAGAGTGATGCTAGATGTTTTAAATTTTTGTATCCCTAATAAATTTAAATCATCAACTTTAATTTTTACCAATAGGGGTATAAAATGGAAGACATGTAAAAAATATGAAATGTTATGATTGATTAGGAACGCACTTTTTAAGCACCATGAATCATTTTTCTTATATTTAATATTGTAGCTGAAGTGACATGACATAGCATGCTAGCAAGATTATCTCCAATGCATTCATGTTATTTGAGGTGTTATTACCAAAATTTAAGCACTCAAAATAGTACCAAAGTGGCGCTAATGCCAAATTTTAACACTTATGTGCTCCAATACATTAATGTTATATTTTGGCATTTTTCACACTTTTTTTTTTTTTTTTAGGAAAAGTATGATGTAGTATAAATGATAAATGCCATTTGAGGAGCCAGATTTGACAATTCTTGCTGTCAATGCCAGAATTTGGCACTCTTGTTACCCATGTTAAATTTGGTATCCTAAATAGCACTTTATTGGAGCAATTTATTTGAATATCAATGCCAAATGTTGAAAATGCTGGTAGTTAAATTGACATGTCATTAAAGATGCTTTAATTACATTTATTTGAGCTGAGCTGATAATGACAAATTTGTTGTGACATCAATCAAAAACCTTAGAGACAGAGATAGTTAAAAAGAGATAGTAAACCATACTTATAATAAATAAATAAATAATTTCAATAGATGACTTATATCATGGGGATCCGGTAGAGTGATTTATCAATAATTGACAGCAAGAACCCTATGAGGATGGGTATATAATTTGGCCACGATAGTATTTAATTTAATAATGTAATAATAATAATAATAGCTTAGTTAAGAAGTAAACGCAAAAGCAAAAAGTAAAAAAAAAAAAGAAAAAAAAAGAAATGAGCTTGAGCATTGGAACTTATAATTAAATAGGGTTTAAGATGGGCACCGTTGAGTTTATCTTAATGTCCTATGGTTAGGTTCATCGATAGGTGTAACCAAATGTGTGGATATCGTTAATGTTGGTCAGGGCAATATTGTCATCTCCCGAACAAAATTGCCTTCAGGTTCTCGTTCCCATTAATTGACGAAACTACCCACTTTACTTGCCGTGACCGCAACCATTGGGAAACTCCCTTCGTCTTTTTTGGGTCGTGTGATGTTATGTGGTTAAATATATATTTTTTTTAGTTGGAATCATCTGTTAGTATTTGATGGCTTTAATAAAATTAATAAATTCTCCATGATCATTAGATCTTGATTATAAAATGAGATCTAACGGTCATGGAGTATAATTTATTGATTTTATTAAAGTAAGCAAATAATAACAGGATTATTACTCATATTTTTAAAATTTATTTTTATTTTTACTTTATTTTATAATTTTTTTAAAAAAATAAAAGTTAGACTACTAACCACATTATTAGAAATATTAAAAAAAAAAAAAATGATTAATGATATACATTAATAAAATTAGTAGTTAGTTATTAATGAAAAAATGAGCTTATTGGAGCAACAAATGAGCCAAACAATACTCACGTTTTTTAGCATTTTCCTTTTGAGGTATTGTGTAGAATTCAGAGATGGGAATGGAGAATTCCTAAAATGTCCTATAGTAGCAATACAAGTAGGGAAATTTTATTAAGAATGAAAAATAATTATTTATTATAAATCTTATTCTTATAATCTTGAATCTTCATGTTACTATTTGATGTTACAGTTAACACGACATATATTGCCAATTGCTACATTATTTTATTAAATTGGTATGGTATACCATATTAATTATTACACATATTTGTGTTGGTATGTGTATAACAATGTTCTATCAGACAATGGAGAATATCATAAATAAAGTAGTGTGCATGTTTAGGAACAATTTGACAGTTGTAATAATGTCATATTACTATAGTAGATTAGTAGGTACCATTTCTAAAATAAATAAATAAATGCACTAAATGAGATTTTAACAGTTTGTGAAGTTGTGGTGGGTTCACAACTGCATTTTTATTTAGGTTCAATTCTTACTTGTATTAAGGAAAAAAAAATCAATTATTACTATTAATTAAAATATAATTGATAGCTAAATTATTTTCAAAGTACTCATATACTTTAGTGGCACAATTTAAAATCATCCCTCATAATTTTGAAAATATAATTCAACTATTCATTTTAATCGCATCCCATTTTCCATTCCTGTGTGTCCTTTCAAGGTTCTAATTGTAAGTGTGGATTCCATGTCTTGTTCCCAATAACAAAAAAAATACGCCGGTTAAAAAATAAAAGATGGTTAATGGGTGATTAAAAAGCATATTGGTTTATAATTTTTTTTCAGTATATATATATATATATATATATATATATATATTTTTGCTACTGTTAAGTTATAAGAGCATCTCCAGTGGTATAAGAGTCCGTTGGCGTTAGCTTTCTCTAAAATTATTTTTGGACAACTATTTCTTCACATTTTTTCTTAAAGTTTTGTTCAATTTATGTCTTCACATATCAAAAGATTCAAAACTTTCATATTAGAATTGATTATGACAAAAGTTGAAGTCCCGTACTTTTGCCATAATTAATCACTTTAAGTGTGAAAATCCTATCATATCTCAAGTTATCTAAAAGTGATTATCACTCTATCTATTAGATTTAGTGGAATTTTAAGCTTTAAAAGTTAATTTAAGAAAAACTAATGCAAAAGGCCCTAGGTACCTTTACCAAAATTTGGCATTAACACTCAAATAAGTTGCTTCAACAGTATGCCAAATTTTGGCAATGACATATCATATATACTTTCATTTCAAAAAGTGAAAAATATCATAATATAGCATTAACGCATTGAAAAATAAAAATGACACTAAAACTATTTGGTGTCATTTAAGATACCAAATTTTTTTATGGTGTCAGCTAGCCTGCTGCTCGTAAAGTTTCTTTGTGGTTGTACCAGAAACCATAAGTTCAAATCCCACCTTTTTTTTTTTTTTTTTTTGTTAACCCCAAGGGGTAGCTCAGTTTGCAAGGGACCATGCCTCAAGAAGCGAAGGTCATGAGTTCGACTCGTGCTAAACTCTTGAGGCCACTGGAGGGCTTACTCGGTCGTTAACTTCAGGGCTCCGGAATTAGTTGAGGTGCGCGTAAGCTGGCCCGAATATCCTGTCATAAAAAAAAAAAAAACAAAAGCAAAACAAATCCCACCTTTATTAAGGTGCAAAGAATTTAAAGAAAATGAAAAGATTAATACCTTATATTATTATAATTTATTAGTCTAATAAAATTCTTGATAAAAAAAAATTATTAAAATTTTAATATTAACACGTCAAATAGCATGAATGACTTTGAGATGCTACGAGGGGTCAAAAGCATATTTTCTTAGTCATCAAATTGCATTTACGTGTGGCCGTCCATGGCATTGACCATGTATAGTTACTGGTTAGTTAATTAATCCTTCGGTGGTGGGCCCTCGGCAGAAAAGTGAGAAAACAAACATCTTGTGTTGATTGGTTCGGTAGAGAAATGGCCCACCCCATTAAAAGCAAATTGTATCCACTTATGCCTGGACCGGTCTGTTTGATTTACCTTTGGTAGTCCGTGGACCACCAAAACTTAGGGTGGTCTCTAGTCTCAAACCAACATATTCTTGTATTTTCAGTTTCGATCCTATACACATATACCAACTTTTGTAAAAGTATGTATAATATCTTTAATTAATTGTTAGATATGTATTTTGAAAAATAAATAGTTGAATTAGATGCTCTCTTTATGAACGTCACGTATACTAAAAATCTGATAATTGCCAATCAGATTTATACTAACATTTGCAAATGTCAATGTATCATATTTTGACATGATCATTTCTTCGTATATTCCCGACCTTTCCAACAAAATTAAGGGACCCAATCGGTTCAAATATCACTCTTATTTGCGTGGTCCATGTACCCATTATTTCTCTAACTATATATTTGACTTGTGCAAAATGATATAGTTTTAATAGATAATTAGTTTGAATAAGTTACCACTTCTTACTACTTTAAATTATGTTGACGGTAAATTCTGTAAATAGTTTTATATTTTAAAAAATTAAAAAAAAATAAAAGAAAAATATATTTGGTATTTTTGAAATTAAAAAATAAAAATACGCACTAAAAAATATGTTTGGTTAAGTTATTTTTTTAAAAAATAATAACAAAAAATAAGAGAAATGCTAAAATTGAAAACAAGAAAAAAAAATTTCTAAATTTTAAATGCTGAAAATAGTAAACTTTTTTTGAGTTTATGGCCAAATATGACTTCAACTTTTTAATATAACTATCAATACTTCACAATATTAAAAATTATCAATAATTTTTTAAAAAAAGTAAAAAAAAAAAAAAAATGGATAACTTATCAAAGAGACAGTATGTTGTTGAGACTCGAGAGTTTTGTAGAGTTTTAAATTACCCCTTGCCGCATGTTATCTTTTCCAGGCAAAAAAGTGACGTTGATTGTCCGACATTTCATGTCGCCTGCAAAGCAAGTTACCCAGAAACAACCGCACCACCCACAATTCTGGGACTTTGGGATGCTCAAGGACGAGAGCCGAGGCATGATTCCAGCCCACTTGCTCCAAGCCTAAATACATTATGGGAAAAGGTTAAATAATGTTGTGCCATCACGCGCTCCTTTGTCCCCGTGCATGACACGCTCTAGCAATCTTTTCTTTTCTTCTTTTTTCTTTTTTATGAAGATTTAAATCCAAAATTTTAAGATTTAAAGTCGATAGAAATACTCAAATACCTAAGTGAGCAATACCTTGTTGGCACACTCTAACATTATAAGAGTGAAGAATATGAGGAGAAAAATAAATAAATAATTGTGATTCAATATTAAAATTGCTCTTTATTCATGACTGATTTTTTCTATTTTTTATAATGATGTTCAGGCCGATTCTGAGGGCAGGCACAAGAGACGGTTGCCTCAAGCATTATATTTTTGTTCAAATTTTGGGGCATCAATTTGAACTTAGTATGTAATAAATTATATGTGTTTATAAAAAAAATAATAATAATAAGGCACCATTTGAATTTGTTTTTTATAAGTACTTATTCGCTTCTTTAAAATTTTTCTAAGAAATTATATATTGCAAAATTTTAAAGCAAATAAGTACTTATAAAAAACAAATCCCAACGGTGCCTAAATAAATAATATACTACATATACTAAATAGAAGAATGAAAATATGAAAATGTGTAATAATTTGGGGCATTAATTTGTAACAGTTTTTCTTTATTTTCTATGAGTGTATGACTCAAGGTAAATGTGAAATCTTGGAATGAAAACACGATTTCATTATAGGCTTATAACTTAGAGGAATTTAGGTAATACTTGGCCTATAGGTATAATTTTTTGATTTTTCAGGTAATTAGATAAAACAATAAACAATATTTTTACATTTATGTTTATATGTCTCTTGGCATGTACAATTTTTTTTTTTCCTTTTGGAATGCAGAAAAAGAATAATTCAACTATGTTTTAGTAATTGATGAAGATAATGATATTAGACGGATTACTCGGTTATGTTTTTCTATTTAGTCTCTATTTTTTGTTGTTGCATTTTCCTTAAGAATATGATTTTTTAAAAATTTATTGGTAGCATTATTCTATGTTTGTTTGACACATTTATGGAAAATATAGTTGAATTATAATCATTTTAATGGAATTATATCCAAGAATTGTAATCAAATTTGATATTTTTAAATAACAAAAAAGTCACAATTTTTCACTCTAATATTTTTCAGAAAGTGACAATTGGATTACTGTGATTTTTGGTGAACATGTAATTCATAATCAGTTCATCTCATCCAACGGTCAATTTTTCAAAATCCGCTCTGCATTGAGCCCTATAGAGATCACCTTAAGGTGCACCTTATAATAGAAGTTGTATATATATATATATATATATTGTAATGGTGATAGGAGATTCGGGTTGAGCGTATTGAAAACCCGCTTTATGAATTGATTATTGTAGATTTTAGCTTATGAAAAATTAAGGTTCAAGAATTAAAATTTTACATGTATTTTTTTATTTTTTTTGGTCAATATATAATAGGGGCAACATTTAAAGAGTTTGCATAGAACATCCAAAATTTAAAGACAGCCCTGATGATGTTATATTTGAGCCTCGATTCATTGGACCAAACTTTCTTTAAATCGATTTGGTCAGTTTAAAGTTCAGGAGCAATAAAAAAATATGGTATGTCCCATACCCGGATTTTATGGATTGTGTTTGTTTAAGGATTTTATGGATTGTGTTTGTTTAAGAATTACTAAAACAATCAGCATAAATCTTTATCCATATATGTAGAGGGTTCATGTTGATAAATGGGTTATTACGAAATTATATTATATATAGAGCAGTTGTGCCTACGTGGCGGCCCTAGAATTGCTTCCCTCCCTCATTCTCTTCTCTCCTTAATTCACTCTATTCCTTCATTTTGGTCCAATCATTTTTTGATGTGGGGATGTTTTATTGGTTTACTCTTATCTCATTTGAATCACTCTCTCTTTCCATATCCTTAATTAATTTCAAATTTTAATTTTTGAATTTTAAACTTCCATTTTTGAATTTTAAACTTCCTTCTCATCCACAACCCTATGATTTCAAAGTGATTAAATGTGAAAATTTAAAAGCTGAAGCCCTAATTTTTCAAATGGTATTCTCTCTCCTGCATCTCTTCTACCTCCATTGTCCATATGCATGTTGCAGAAAAAGATATTCCTCATAAGATGGTGAAGATTGCTAAGAAGAAGGTTGTGAGTGTTTATTGGGCTATACTAGGAGTTCAGTGAAAAGTAAGTTGCAAAGCCTGCAATACTATATTATATTATACTATATTATAATAGCATGAACGGAATAGTACCAGCTCTCATACAATGGAGTTAGAAATTAATAAGCAACGAGATGTAGTTTCCTGACAACAATGTTGATAGTTTTGGATTCTTGCTCTCCCAGACATGCTTTCTCACGATAATATCACCACAAATTATGTTGATTCTCAATCTACATATTAGGCTGGACAGCCTTTCCCTTCAACACCACAGTTCCAACAACAGCAGATTTTGCAGGTTTACTCAAATGGAAGCGCCTCAAACATTGGTTCACCTCAATACCAGCAGCCGGAGTCACCTGTTTACGGTAATTTTTTTAGTGGGGTCTATATACTTTGTAGCAATTCTGTTTATCCCCATGTTATAACTTTCTTGTCCTTTGTACACATGTTTTTTTGCATTTTCCTTAGATGCTTTATATTATGTGCCCCCCCTTCCCCTCCCCGGTTTCCCCCAGTCCATCAAAATTGTTCCAACTATCAGTTATTTTGTTAGCAAAATGATGAATTACCCCATCCTTTTTATTTTTTTGTTAGCAATTCTTTTTCTTTTTCTTTTTCTTTTTCTTTTAGTGCAATTACTCTTATCCTTGTCTAAGTTCCTAACAAAGAACTCAGGATCAACTTGTTGGCTAGATTGCTTTCTTCTAGCTATGAAGCTATTGGGAAACATGTAAGTTTTTCTTTTGTATTGTATTGTCTCAGTTGAAGTGGGTTTGCATTTTTTTTATGGAAGAATCAGAAACATAAAAACACAAAGACAAAAAATTTCATTTTCTTTCTTCATCTTTTTGAAAGCATGTGTAAGTTATGAGTTTTTATTTTTTATTTATTTTATGTCTTTAATGCGCTCACCCGGTGGTCTTTATTGTGTAAGGGTTGTTTGGGTTTGGGAATGACCCCGTAATGTTCTGCTCATTCTTGTGTAATATAATTATACTATGTACGTCTGCTCATATTGATTGAATTTTGGTATGTTTTTGGAGGAATCTATGTGGCTTGAGAAGGTTTGAAATGTAAAGGTCTGTAAATTTAATGTGAGATTTTGATGATTTTTCCTTTGTATGTTCTCTTTGGCTGCCAAAGAATTCAAGGAAAAAATAGAGAGGAAAAGAAGTTGGAAAACTTTTAGTATAGAATTTGTTGTTATTTGGCTTCTTAGTTAGCCTTTACTTCATGTTTTGTTTTGTTGCTGAAAAATTGAAGGGAAAAGAAAATAAAATTAAAGATACCGGTATAGAGACCTACAGTAAAATTTTTTGTTTCTTTGTTTTTTTCTTTAGATATCGGTTTCCCGACTACGTTGCAATCCTAAATCTTTTGGGTGGGTACTCTATCTAAGATGCCGGCCCACATATTGAATTGTCAGCATTAGATATTGATTAATTTACTGTTCATTATTTCTATTTGTGGTTGCCGCGTATCGCACAGACCGCGCATCGCGCGGATCAATACTAGTATATATATATATATATATAAAAAGGAACCCGACCCAATATCTGTATTTATACTATATATTTATATCTATATCTATATCTATACTATATTAGGTGATTATATTGCCACCCACCCATATTGCTAGTGGCACCCACTTGCTACCTATGCCCACCTGATAAAATTTTAAAATTTGATTTTTGCTACATACACCTTCTATAATACCAAAATTAACTCAAACTCAACTAATCCTAAAACATAAGTTTCTTTTTACATCAACCTAATACTAAAAAGGCTCAATTTATTTTATTTTATTTTATTTTCATCTAAAAGGAGCTTATTTTATTTACTCCACGAAGAGAGTAACCCAACCATTTCGCCATTCATTCCACAAAAGAACTTATTTTCTTCACTCCATGAAGAGAAAGTAGGCCAACTATTCTGTAATACGTTTTAATTTAGTGTGCTAAATATTCTAATATGTTCGGCTAATGATTGTTGAACATAGGATGATATTCTACTGTTGCCTACTGAGCATTCTGTAATGTTCAACATCCTATAATGTTCATCATCCATTGCTGAACATTTTGATATGTTCGGTTAGTGTGATTGAACATTATGTAATGTTCAACATTCTCTGGTGAACATTTTTATATGTTCGGATAGTGATATGTTCAATTACTCCTATCTGAACATTAATTGATGTTCAATATCGAAAAAGTTGAACAAAAACACGAACTTTAATTTAAAACAACTTAAAAAAAAAGTAAATCATACTTAAAAAAAATGTATATTTTCATTGTTGGAATCATGCCACATGACCACTTCACTATCCATTGATCAATAAACACATTTTTTTGTTTGAGTTTTTAGAAAGTTATACGAGAGAATAAAAGTTTGTGAGATTAGGGTTTATGAAAAAGATATGAATGTGGGAAGAAGAAGGTGGGTGTGGAAAGTAATATGATTTATTTTATTTTAATTTATTTATCTAATATTACCCTTAATAGTAAATTCACATGTGGGTACAATAGTAATAATTTTTTTTATTAATTGGCGGGTACCACTAGCAATATCGGTGGGTGGCAATAGAATCGCCCTATTATTATATATAAAAGTATGAATTTTGAAAAAACTTTTGATTAACCAAAATATACATATATAATTGTAAAAATACATAAATAGACATCGTCTCATAAAATTCCGTCCATCAAAATAAATAGCTTTTTCAATTGAATTAAAATGACTTATGAGTGCTAATTTGGTTTTAGGCCTAACTCAAGTTTTTAGCAATAATGCTATATATCCCAAAAAAACATCCAAAACGAATCCTAAAATTTCATTTATTGTCAATAAAAAATTTGTTAAAAAAGATAAAGGTTAGATCATGGCCCACATATTTTGGGATTCACTTTTGGGATATAAAGCATTTTCCAGTTTTTAAACATAGTCTCACTATATTTTATCAACCATAATAAAAGTCTTCTAATATAAAATTCTACTAAATAGAGTAAAAATATTCTTAATTAAATTAAATTTCTTTCAAATGCTAATTCATTTTTAAATAAAATATGACTTTATAAATAATTAATTACTATAAAATACCAAATAAATTACTTTTTATTTCTTATTTCCAATACAAAAATAAATGTAGCTTGCTAATATTTTTAGTATCCTTTTTTTAACCTTATAATATAATATATAAAAATTATAGTTTAGCAAGTTTGTATGTTTTGATTTAATTTCATTTTTATAAATTTTAGATTTCTCAAACTTTTTAATGACAATTTTTTAATAACGTACCTTACGTATTCCATCTTAATTATATTGCACATGTTATCTTTAATTTTTGGAAATTTTTTTTTTCTCCAAAAATTTCGATGCACATGGTGCATTTCTAGTATATATATATATATATATAAAAGAAATTTTGAGAAATGGGTTGAAGGGTAAGGAAAATAATAAGTCCAAAGCTAATTTAGTTGCTTCAATTCCATTGTTAAATAGCACAAGTGAATGGACATTTTCCCTAGATAAATTATGAAATTGACCAGAAAGCTACAATAATATTGCTTCCCATTTGGTAATTAATCAAATAGATACAATCATAGGTAACCCACTTGGTTATAAACTTGTAGTGTCTTCAAATTTTTTTTTATTATTATTTTTTATTTTTTATTTTTTACTTTTAAATATGGACAAGAAAGTTGGGTATCAATCAATCAATTATATTGATGCAATCAGTATTTCATTATTAAATCCTAATAAGGTAATGTAAATAGAAGATGAGTTTTGTAAAATACATGTTAAATTATAGTAGAATACGATGCCAAGCAGGATTGAATTCTATTTATATTATGACTTAGGTGTTAAAAAAACAACAATTCTATATCACCCGATACTTTAACCTAAAATTAAAAACTATCATGACGTGTCGTGGTTTAAGTAGTGTGTAAAAAAGAGGGAAGCAGTTTAAAATGAGAGACCTTACAACTCAAAGTAAGACACATCAGGCTGATTTTTAACTTCGAGTTAAAGTGTTTGGTGCTATAATATTTTTCTAAAAAAAAAAATAGATGGTTCAATTTTGTAGTTTTGTTAGAAGAGTCATCTTGAGATGTGTAAGACGTTTGATTGCAAAAATTATACGTTAAAAAACTGAGAGAAAAGCACTGCACACATTTAAATTTGGATAATATCTTCTATGATAAATAATATCATAATTGACATGTCACATGAATTGCTATGTTAACACAATCGTTGACAAAATAGTTGATGTAACATAATATGCCAATTATTTATGTATATTGATTTAACCTAACAATTTTACATCGATTATTATTTATTTGTTATGTAAGAGGCGTCTTTGATACGTATAATATACTCAAAATGGAGTAGTAATCAATTCAATAGTTGTTGTGCCAAATGACATTCTTGTTGCTAGCAACCACATGATATACTTTATGAGAAAAATCCTTCAAGGCTTCAACTTTGTTGAGGTAATCATCAAGTACTCAGTGTATTCTACTCAAATAAGTGTAATCTACTACTACTTTGTATGATGATGATTTGTTGGCCCAGTGATATAAATTCCTACTTTAAGAGAAGAGTTTTTGGAATTGAGTACATGATAATGCATTCACATTCATTTGTTAGTATCAGTAAGAATTGGGGCGAGGATAGAGTTAAATTTACCAGTGTTATTATACCCGGACCGGACCGGCCGGTTCAACCGGTTGGATCGGGAACTGGTCCCCTCTCCGGCTAGTTCAACCCACAAAAATCTGTTTTTCAAATAACACGTTCAACCCGGCGGTTCAACCGATTCAACTGGTCAAATCGGTCAAAAAACCGGTCAACCAGTTTTTTTTTTTAAATAATTTTTAAATTTTTTTTAAGGTGCTAAAATGACTAAAATAGTCCAAATATTTGCAATGACTGCACATAAATTCAAATATATGAATTGATTGTACAAACATTTTAAAAAAAATTATATTTTGAATCATTTATAGCTTTTATTCTAATAAATAATTAATTAAATAAATAAATAATATATTTATGACGTCACAGTTCAACCCGGCGGTTGAACCGGTTGACCTTTAATCCGGTAACTTTTTAGGTTTGATGAACGGCCCGATTTTTAAAACATTGAAATTTACAGCATTAGGGATAAAGAAAAAGGAAAAACACACTTCTTACTATGATTTTGATGTGTTTCGTTTGATATGGATGCGCTAAAGTCATATAGTGGACCAGTTTTCTTTCATATCAAAATTTTCACCACCGCTCCACGGGGTGGTATAATATCCGGGCTATTAACCCTAACTTGTGGCCGGTCAAGAGAGTTTAATTGGTTTCGAACCTGAAGCATGGTTTACAGACCATTCCTTTGCAGCTAGACCAACTTTCGTTAGTTGACTTCTATAACATTAAAGTTTCTATATTAACACCGCATCAACACAACATATAATACAATACCACAATTAACATTACATGTAACATATATTAGTTACTGTACTCATATAACATTGCCACGTTATCCATCATGTAAAGATGGTAAAAATCATAATTAGATTGACATTTTTCTTTTTCTAATTAATGATTTTTCTATTTATATATTGCAAGCATGTCTTGCATCTCCCGCGTGATGGGCCAGTCTCCATATGAGAAAAGTAATATTATATAATTAATGGCTACTATAGTATTGAATGTCGATGAATATATACTATTCATTTGTCGTTCTGGTGATTGTTACATGACATAACAATTAATAAACAATACGATGTTCGCATAAAAAAATACTAATACTTCTCATACTATGTTATATTAGTTGTTAAATAATTAAATTTTAATGAGATAATTGACGTAATATGTACAGTATATATCGAGATCACATGTAGCAAAAAATCTGAATCTCTGAGCTTAGATTTATACGAATAATAATAGCATGACACATTATTCAAATATATCATTCTTAGCTTACTTTAAACCATATCTTATGATATTAGATATACAAATAAATTCAAATACAGAAAAATTCTAATAGAAAAATCAGAATAAGCTCAAATAATAAAAATTTACTGGCGTGATTACTGTCCCTTTCTTTTTAATTTTTTTTAAAAACTGCCCACGACACCTCTCACGTGCCTTTGCTTACGCATTCCTCTTGTCCAGACCTGTGCCATTGCCATTACCAACTTTCTCTTCTCTCTCTCTCTGTCTTTCCTGTCTGTCGTTTAATCTGTGTCGATATAGCCACGTGTATGCACACATAGATCATCGTCAGAGATCAAGGCAGGCTCAAAGCCAGCCCAAGCTTGCAGGTAGGTCTAAGTGTATTCTCCTTTTCAGTCCACTACGTCTCTCCTCTCTCTTTATCTCATTTTTCTCTCTCTACATGTGAATGCTAAAACCATGGAATGATCAATCCCCTCATATGTTTCTCTAACAATTTCCTCTTCTAACCCTTTCATCAAACCCTACCCCATCGATCTCCTACCACTGTCACTTCTTCCCACTCATTTCTGAATTTCCCTCCCCTCTCTCATTGTTTTCTCTCTCTAAATTCTCATTCTTTTTTGGATCAAATTTCATGTTCTTCTTCTACTTCTGCTCAATTTCTTAATTCTGATACTTTTTTTCCCTCACCCTCTTTATATATATATATATTTGTTATTGTTTTGGGATTAATTTTGATTGATTGTGCTGGAATTCAAGTTGGATTGTGGCGAGATCCGTTGTGAATTGGATCAATTTGATCTGGAAGGTGGTGTATCGAATCAGCGGTTTGGATCCGGTCGGGGGAGAAACAGCGCCATCAGATGGCGCTGTTCAGAAGGTTCTTTTATCGGAAGCCGCCGGATCGGCTTCTCGAGATCTCCGAGAGAGTTTATGGTACGCTTTATATATGTATATATATGTTATTGTTTGGTCTTTTCTGTTGAGTTCGGGTTTGGAATTTTGCGATTTTGTTGAGTTTTATGGAGAGAGAATGTACGAGGAATTGTTAATGTCAAAGCTTGTCTACATTTTTTTTTTTTCGTGTTTAGTGTGTAATTTGCTTAATGTTGTCAATTGTCGTGCAATTTATGTTTAATGTGCTTAATTATCGAAGTTTGTGATTTTCATGTGGGGTAAAGCATTCGGGATTTCGTGTAATTGGGGATTATTCGAGATTTAGGAGTCTGGGTAGAGTTCTTTTATTTTAATGTACTCTTTAAAATTCGTTGTAGCTCTAATCGAGAGAATGTTGGAGAAACTCTCTCTCTCTCTCTCTGCACGCACCCACACACACGCCCCCCTTTCATGGATGCGTAGTTATAGGTATTTTCATATTGAGCTCTACATGCTGAATGGAATTTTATTCAGAAAAGCAGAGCTGTGAAATCACCAGAAAGTTCAGCAATGTAATACATTTTGCCTGTACATCTAGTGCACTTCCATTCCCCAAAAGTGATTGTTGTGTACACGCACATAATTGATCCTTGTTTGAGGAGGAACTCTCGTGCACGCTTATGCCAGAAATTTCCTCATTTGCGATACTTTTATCCTGGGCGGTGGAATTTCACATGTGATTTGATGAAGAAAAGAGGAGAGGGGGGAGGGGGGGATTTTGCTGTGTAATTTAAAAAAAAATCCGTCATTTCCTCAAAATTCTTATTAATTTATGACATGGAGGCTCCTGAATCAGTGTAGCAAGGGGAGCAATTAGCATGGTGAAATTATTACTTAATTAGCACTTGATTTATTGTGTGGGGTAGATATCACTGAGATTTTCCTCAAGAATTGCAAATTTATTTGAATATATATTTTTAACTAGTGTTTTTATTTGGACTGCATTGCCTTTTAATGATTCTCTTGTAGTTCAAAATTTGAACTTGCTATTTTTTTTATTTTATAGATTTTGGAGGCCAAATTTATTATGGGTTTTGGCTGTCCTAATACATTTTTCCTCTTTTGCAGTGTTTGATTGTTGCTTCTCCACTGATGTATTGGAAGAAGATGAGTACAAAGTTTACATGGGTGGCATTGTAGCACAGCTACAGGACTACTTTCCTGATGCTTCTTTCATGGTGTTTAACTTTAGAGAAGGGGATAGGAGGAGCCAAATATCAGACATATTGTCCCAATATGACATGACAGTTATGGATTACCCTCGTCAATATGAGGGGTGTCCTCTGCTGGCATTGGAGATGATCCACCACTTTTTGCGATCAAGCGAGAGCTGGTTGTCACTTGAGGGGCAACAAAATGTGCTGTTGATGCACTGTGAAAGAGGAGGATGGCCTGTGCTTGCCTTTATGCTTGCAGGTCTTCTGTTATACCGGAAACAGTACACTGGGGAGCAGAAGACTCTTGAAATGGTCTACAAGCAAGCTCCTAGGGAACTTCTCCATCTTTTGTCTCCTTTGAACCCGCAGCCTTCCCAGCTTAGATATCTTCAGTACATTTCCAGAAGAAATTTGGGTGTGGATTGGCCTCCATCAGATACACCTCTAGCTTTGGATTGTATTATACTTAGAGTACTTCCGCTGTTTGATGGGGGAAAGGGCTGCAAGCCGGTAGTTCGCATTTATGGTCAGGACCCTTCAACACCGGCAAACCGAAGTTCAAAACTTCTGTTTTCAAGTTCAAAGATGAAAAAACACATTCGCCACTACCTACAGGTAATGCTAAATTTTACACATTTGAAAGATGATTTAACCAAGTTTTATAGTTTTCTTATGAATTGTAACTGCAGGCAGAGTGTACACTAGTGAAAATAGATATTCATTGCCGTGTTCAAGGGGATGTCGTTCTTGAGTGCATCAATTTGGACGAAGATCTGGTACGTGAGGAGATGATGTTCAGACTTATGTTCCACACAGCATTTGTTCGGTCAGATGTTCTGATGCTCAGCCGTGAAGAAATTGATGTTTTGTGGGATGCAAAGGACCAGTTCCCCAGGGACTTTAGAGCAGAGGTAGGTTATTGTTTGTCTCATGTGAATGTCCTTTCTGAAGCTGTAGGAGTTGAATGCATACTCATATTTGTATCAGGTACTCTTTTCGGATGCTAATGCTGTTGGGCCTATTCGCACTACAGAAGTGGCTAGTGAAGATGGGAATGAGACAGAAAGTGCTTCACCTGAGGAGTTTTTTGAGGTTGAAGAGATCTTCAGCAACGTAGCAGATGGGCAGGAAGGAAAAGGGGATGATATTCATATTGTTCAAGACAGTACGGCAGATGATGGAAATGAGAAAGAAGTTTGGAAGGAGGATTTGGATCCTCACTCATTTGAAGACTGTGCTTCGGATGATGGGAATCACAAACCAGACGGAAAGCTGGATCTTCCTGCAGTGAAAGACATTGCTGTGGATGATAGGCATCACAGACAGGACGGAAAGGTTGATTCAGACCTTCTTGCTGTGAAAGACATTCCTTTGGATGATTGGCACAATGAGTTAGACTCCAGGGTAGTGTTTGTCGATGGGCTCAGACATATAGAAACCAAGGCAGTCACTGAAAGTGTGAGTGGCAAATCAGAAGAGATGGAGAATAAACGTGACAGGGAAGACACTGCTACACAGAAGAAGTTGGAATCCAAGGTTCCAACCCAAAAATTGAGTTCTGATGTTGGTAGTAAAAAATCTGAGAAATTACTGCCACCCACCCCAAGGAAACAACCAACCTTCAACACAAAACCAGCTGCAGATTCGGTTTTAGCCAAACAAAAGACTAAGCAGCAAGAACCTCCAGTGGCTCCTACAAAGCCAGTAAAGCCAAAACCAACAGTATCTCGGTGGATTCCTCCTAATAAAGGCTCTTATACTAATTCAATGCATATATCATATCCACCATCAAGATATAATAGTGCACCACCTGCTCTAGCCATTGCTGCTCTTACAAAGGATTCTAATGCAGGTGCCGATCTAAAGGCTCCTTCTATTACTGATGATACCCATGAACCAATGAGTCATGAGGTGGATGTTGTGAACCGTTCGGAGTCTGCACCAGAGACACTTGCTTGCACCTCACCATCTTCAGTACCGGTTGTCAAAGTGATATACCCACGGCAAGAAGTGCCCTCACCACCTCCACCTTCATCTACCAAAACGTCCTCATATGCTTCTCCCCGGCCATCTCCTCCAACATTTCCACGCACAGAAGAAATTCAGGCCCCCCCACCCTGTTCACCTCCACCTCCACCTCCTCCCCCACCACCCCCACCTCCATCTTCCAGCTCATTACTGTATACTTTTTCCTCCAAGCCTTCTTCACCACTTACCCTATCTTCACAGGTTGGGGTGGCGAGTCCGTCTCCTCCTCCTCCTCCACCTCCTCCTCCTCCTATTCGAAATGTAGCTTTTGTAACTCCACCTCCGCCTCCACCTCCGCCTCCGCCACCTAGAATAACTCCCCAAGGAACAAGTCCCCCTCCCCCTCCCCCTCCCCCTCCCCCTCCATCCAGTAGGCAGAATATTGGGATGGTTTTGCCCCCTCCACCTCCTCCACCTCCTTGGAAGCCTGGGTATTCTACAATTGGCCCTACCTTAATTTCAAGTTCTCCACCTCCTCCTCCACCACCACCTCCTTCCCTTGGGAGCACATGGACTGCATCAAATGTTGATGGAGCTAGAGCCCTTCCTCCGCCGCCCCCGCCCCCTCCTCCGATGGGGGGGGCGCGGCTTCCTCCTCCTCCACCACCTCCTCCTATGTATAGAGTTCCATCTCCTCCTCCTCCACCTCCCCCACCCCCTTTAAGTGGACCACCCCCTCCACCCCCTCGTCCAATGCGTGGAGCCCCACCTCCACCGCCTCCTCCAATGCGTGGAGCCCCACCTCCACCGCCTCCTCCGATGCATGGAGCCCCACCTCCACCGCCTCCTCCTATGCGTGGAGCCCCACCTCCACCACCACCTCCGATGCGAGGAGCCCCACCACCACCACCGCCTCCAATGCATGGAGCTCCGCCTCCACCACCTCCTCCAATGCATGGAGCTCCGCCTCCACCACCTCCTCCAATGCGTGGAGCACCTCCTCCACCACCTCCTCCAATGGGTGTTGCACCGCCGCCTCCACCTCCTCCTGGCGCTCGTGCTCCTGGCCCACCTGCACCACCTAGGCCTCCGGGTGGTGCACCCCCTCCGCCTCCACCCTTTGGTGCGAAAGGGCCAGCAGTTGGTGCACCCCCTCCGCCTTTGGGACGAGGGCGTGGGCTTTCACGTTCTGGGCCTGCTTCAGCGCCTCGAAGATCTTCCTTAAAGCCACTGCATTGGAGCAAGGTGACAAGGGCATTGCAAGGAAGCTTATGGGAAGAATTGCAAAGATATGGAGATCCTCAAATGTAGTGTAACTTCTCTTACCAATCCAATTTTCTGTTTACCATAAATAATTATCCTTTTATAATGGGTTCTGGGTATTTCAGTGTATGGCTTTTATGGTGCGTATTTTCCCTGCACATATTATCCAATTAAAATTCTGTCAATTATGGTTTTGGTTTAAAATCTATATATATATATAGTCATGGCTTCTGCACTATGATTGGAGTTTGTTTTACATTTTAGTATTATTCCTTAAGCAGTTATTGATGTTGAAAAATGACTGATGTTGCACCCTTTTAATTCTAGTGCGCCAGAATTTGATGTGTCAGAGCTTGAAAGCCTTTTCTCTGCCGCAGTCCCAAATTCGGCTGATAAGTCAGGAGGTAAATCTGGCGATCGACGCAAGTCTGTTGGATCTAAAACTGACAAAGTCCATCTGGTAATTTAATTTAAATTCAACGGTGTCTTAAATTTTCCTTTCTTGAAAATATATTTTTTGAAGTGGTGATGCTGTTCTTATTGTTGGTAAGCTTTCCTCGCAATAACATGATATGCTGCATTGCTGCTTGTGTTGCTTTGGCAATATCCTGATTCTTGCATTTCAAGTATCCCTTGTCAGTGATGTTGTGCTTATATTAATATGACAAAAGATTTATTAAGAAAAACAGTTCTTTACAGGTGATCTAGTTTTTCTTTTGGTTGGCTTTTACCTCATTCATTCAAATTTATGCTTCCAGAACCTATTTTTTACATTTTATCATGTGTCTCTCAACTCCTCAAGCAGTTGGGATTAAGGCTTTTTGAGTTGAATTGGGTTGAGTTGAGTTGCGTTGCTCAGGTATTAAACAAATATCAAATCTTGACAAAGATGAGAGGTAGATTTTTTTTTTTTTCTCTTTTGATAAAGTAAATTATATTGATACCATAAAAAGGTTGATGCCTGATGCCCCTGTTCAAGTGCCCTAAACAAAAGAATGAAAAAACGACAATAAAAGTGAATCCAAAAAATTGGCGAAGGATTTCTGGTAATCTAAGCACACCAATTCTTTCCAAACAAAAAGAATTTTATCTAAATTTAACTTCAACTCTACAATAGTGAGGTCGATTCCCTTGCTAAAAGAGAAGCTGACTGTAGTACTTTACAGACTCTTATCGGTCAGTTTTATCCACCTTGAGAGTTTGATTCGTTTTTGTTCAGTCTTTCAAGAGGGTTTTAAGGGTTTTTCCATGGGTATAGTTTATTATTATTATTATTATTATTATTTTTATCTTCTAAATCCTTTCTCAAAGGACTCCATGTCATTCTCATATATATTTCTTTTTTGTTAATAATAAATATTGTTGTATATAAAAAAAGGTTGAATCTGACACCCTAAAAAATTCTCTTATGCCTCTTCTTGTCTCCTTTCAAAGATTCCAAAAATAGCAATGGGCACCATCCTTCAATCCAAAAGAGAGTTCTTGTTGTTGGACCTAATCCACTAACTCTCAACTGATTGTAAAGCTGTGAAAGGCATAACCTATATCACCCCAAAGATAGCAAAACATAAAGCCACAAATTAAAAGCCACCTTACAATGCAACAAAAGATGATCAACTGACTTGGCTCTTCTTTGATAGCTAGTTGAATTATAGAGTAGACAACGATAAGGTAGTAGTAAGTTCTATGGGCATTGTAAAACATTGAAATTGATGGTAATTAATAAAATGCTTATATTGCAGAGGCTTTTATATATGATGATAATTCCGATCTGCAAGTGCAACTATGCTCTTCCTAATCAGAGCCTTTTAAGACTTTGGTTTTCTTGTGACAGACACAAATTGACTTGAAAAATGTACAGAGTCAAATCATAAAAGATTTTTGAATTAATTTGAAACAAATTATTACGAAACTCAAGTTCGATGCATTCCAATTGCAAACTTTTGCATACATGGTTGAAGGAAATAAACATTAGCTGTTTTATTTCTCAAATTCTGAAGTTCAAAAAAAAGACCTATCATTCAATTATTTTTCATATAAAAATGGCTACTCTTCTTTATTAAATTTTGTCTTCCAATTATTGTTTAATTGAGACTTGAGAGGAGTCCTTCTCAGTCACTTGAGTGAAATGTGTGTTTTAGATTGTGGATCCCAGTGATTTGACCATGTTCAGCGCAAAAGGAATAGGGTTGGCACCTGCAAACATATAGCCTGGACTTTCAGCAGAACTATACAAAAATTAGCTTCCTTACATGGGTTTGACATCTAATTTGCAATGTTTGTTTCTAGCATTTTCAATTGTTTTTACACTATCCATAGAATTATGTCAAAATAAATTATTTGAATCATGGTCAATTTTTGTACATGTGATCTATTGAAATTAACCTGTCAAATAGTATTGAGGTTGCCTCATCTTCTTTTATTTATATATGGATGTATGTATATAATGTACTTTAATATACTTATACACATACACACATACTTGCATATATTTATGATCGAGATCTTATAGCTGATGTGGCCTATTGAGAAGTGGCCAGGTGGGCAAGGTAAATAGTAATGACGAGTGACATGGTTAGCTTATCAAGTAACATGTGGCACCTCAAGCCCCTGACATGTGCCACGTAGCACATGCATAATCTACTTCCTAACTTGCCAAGTTGCTCCGCTAGTGTATGCCCACCCTGGCAAGGGATGGCCATGACTTCATGGATGCTTGCGCAACACGAATGCTCGACTTGATGGTGGAAGTCAAGGCAAGTGAACCTTCAAGTTTCCTCGTGGGATTGCTGTATGCATGATGCCTTGACGCTTGATCCCTGCTTGGGTCAGAGGCAAAGCCCAAGGAGTTCAAATTGGGCTTGATGCATGCAACAAAGTATTTTAGCTCTGGCCTTGCAGCATGCTTTAGATGACTTAGAAGGTCTTGACTTGGTGGCTGGAGTAGAGGTTCACTGAGGTGGATGGCCATTCCTGCGGTCATTGGGGTAGTGCTTACGGCCTTGGTTGATCCAAGAGTTGGGGAGGATGAGATGTATGTTGGACAAGTGCCATTTGTCGTGGGAGTTGCGTGATATGAGGAATTTACTCACTGGAAGGGTTTTTGTGCAAGCTTGAATCACTGAAGTGGCAGGCGGGCTTGCACTTTGCGAGCCCAATTACCACATTAGCCGGCTCAAACTCAATCCTATGTCTATATAAAGCCTAACGGGCTTCTTTTGAAGGGATTTTTGAATGAACATGGCAGAACCCCCATCCCTTCAGCTGTGAATCAGACTTTGATTGGAATCCATGTCTTAGGTCTTTTAACCTACTTACTGCCACTCTCCTCCCCCCACCTCCCTCTTGGGTTGCTCTAGTGCTCTACTCCCCCTCAGGACATGTCACTCTTGCCACCTCATCCGTAAAGATGCTTGTCATCCTAAACTAAGACAATAACTATTAACAGCGTATATGTATGTGAACTATTTGTCTATATACAATTAATTAAACCGATCAATATACGTGTTGGGATTTTTCTGTTTAGTGTCTAGCACTTGGTACTTATGCGATGCCTACAGAACATTGTCCATTTTTAACTTGCATCCACATCACCATGGTAGTGTGAGGGTGAAAAAAGCCTTAATGATTTGGATGTCATTTTGCAACCCAAGATTTTAACTTCTAGTGTTTGCTTAAATTTGGGAAGACTGATTGATGTATCTCTTTGTTACGAGAAAATCAATATATGAATTGCTTGAGATTTTTCATTTTTTATGTTATTTAGTTGTGATAAATATGTATGATGCATGAAAACCAAATATGTGTATCATTGCAATTTTTAAACCAAAAATGTTCTTTGTTGCACTTTTTTTTTTTTTTAATACTACAGCATCCTGTCAATTTTTAATGCAGATATGTCTAGATGAAACACCTTCCATGATTCAATCTTATACTATCAGTATATGGAGGATAATTAAAATTTATATGATAATAATGTTGCTTCACTTACGATTTAGAAAACTGGTCAAGGGTGTCCATGGTAAATTATGTTGTGAACTTCTATTATTTGAGAACAAATGAAGATGTATACAGGATGATTGCAACGGTTAACTGGCTTGGAAAATAAAGATCTCTATATGTATATCCGTTCTCCATTCTTTTGGTGATAGAGTTGTTTTTCGGATAATTTGTTGAATAGTTGGGTGCACATTGATGTTGTTCTTTGTCACTGATAATTTTCAATAGATGGTAAATTGGTAATAGCACATTGAATTGGGAAATTTATTCCTCAATACATACAGTAGCTATTGCATTGGGATTTATGGTGCTATGTTCATTTTTTGTCCTTACTTCTCTACCTTCTTTCTAATTAATTTTCTTATTATGCGTTGTAGGTTGAACTAAGAAGAGCCAATAACACTGAAATTATGCTCACTAAAGTTAAGATGCCACTTTCTGATATGATGGTAAGCTAATAAAGTCTTAGTTAATGTATTCATTAGCTTTTCTTCCCATGATTTTTGGACGTGGACATGACTTTATCTGACATAGATACAGGCTGTTTGGCATGCATGGCAGCTATTAAATCTATAAACCAGGACATGACTATTAACATGTTTGTTAGTTTTTATGTTTGTATGTGTATGGATGACAGTTGTCCACATAAACAAACAAAATAATGTGTCCTTGGGCATGAAAGCATTATAAACTTATCAATTAATGAATCATTCAGTAACTTTTTTTGGTATTTTTCACGATAATGAAGGGTGATATACTGGTATCCAGATTGATATAACATATTAGAGGTAAATAGAAGTCAATGTCTATTTAAGTGGCTTGATTAGTGTTGACTTGCATGTTGTTTCCACAATTATCTGGCACGATAACCATCAATAAGTTGAAGTTTTGCGCCTATTTTTGGATAGATAAACTAAATTACCTATAATTATATAGTTATCTAGAGAATGCCTTACATGTGGGGGAAATTTCTTGCAATTGCTAGTGGTGAGGAGCATGGAAGTTGAGATTTAGTCCAAGATGTGGTGGTTATTTCTAATGATTTTCACTTAATACAAAAAAACATTGATTTGGGATGTATCAAGAAAATTGCATCAGATTTTAACGAGTTGAAGTCTCAAGAAAACAATTTACAGAAGAATAGTGGAAGTAGGAACTCAAGGAAGAAAAGACAAAGATATACAAGATTTAGATGTGTAAGAAGAAAGGATGGGAGAGTGAGGGTTTACCTGGTACTTGTTTGTTTTCTATTCTCTTTAATAAATTTACCCACTAGAACTCTCTGGAAATCAAACTCGTTACCCACATTATCTCTAACTTGGCTATAAAATTTGGGTAACTCTAGTGTTACGAACTAGGACAACTTTAACACACTCCATTTGTCATCTTGGAGTCCCGGCCACTCTTATGGATTCCATGCCATGCTTTTGATAATTGAGTACTAGAGCGAGCCTTGTTCTATTGAAATTTTCCACAACTATTTCCTGTTATGAAATTGTTTCTGAAATCAAATTACCCTAACCTATGTTTTCTTTTTTCATTGAATGATATAATGTAACTCAATTGACTCAATGGTTATTTGGTTTCTTACCCAAACCAGACCAAAGGAATGAAGCTTCTTGATCCTAGGGGCAATATTAACTTCAATCTTTTAGAGGGATAAGAAGTAGGGGGAATGTTTCCGAAATTGGATTAAAATAACCCGACCCCCAAGTAAATGTAGCTTTTCTTCCATCTAACTAATCATTTGATAAGCTTTTGAAGGACCAGGTCCTAGAACTCTTTACTACTCAAATTTCTTCCTGACAAAAGCCCAAGTATTTCATTTTTGATAAAAGGTAAGTATATTAAACTTCAAAAAAGGCCAAAACCTTTCACTGGGCATCAACTAGTGTCAATCTAAGGAAGTAGCTCGGTGCCTCGATCGTGCTGTTTGCCCTCCCTCAGATTGTAATTACGCTCATGCCAATTTTGAATCCTGAAAACCTTTCAAAGGACATTTAAGGATTGGGTAGAAGGAATTTTCTTAATCTCTAGAGGAGAGAGAAAAATTCCTCCCCGCCCCCATTTCTGCTGCAGGGATGAAATCTTTGTATGATATTAATTGTTTCAGCCCTGTCATGATTGTCCGAGTAAAGACATCTTTCGCTAGGTTTAAAAGAAACTAGGCTGGAGGATCCCCTTGCCATAAACATCCTAGGACTTGGTTGGTGTTGGTTCATATATATATATATATATATATGGAGCTATGTTGGGGCTTGTAGGCAATAAATTCAGAGACATGTTATGGTTTTGATACCAAATTGATGGCAGAAAATATAAGATGACCAATCCTGGATTGTAACTAGTTAAGTCCTTGAAACATGGTATGTAGAATTATTGGGGGAGGAAGAGAAAGAAGGTTAACCCATTATTAATTAAAGTTAAAAAGTTGACTTTTGCAATGACAAAAGAAAACTAATGAGAACATTTCTTATCTAATCCGACAACTAACAAAGATTTTAATTTAAAACTGCCTTTTAGTGAAACTATACGTTATTCATCGCATTTGAAATTCTAGCCCCCAAATCTGAAAAGGATATATCTCCTGAAAAAAGGTTATAGGAAATCATTCTTATTTTCTTTTTAGCTTTTAATTTCCCCCCCTTTTTTTGCTCTTGAAATTAGACATTATCACGTTCACAAGTCTGAGGTGGTATGACCTGTATTTGTTGGTTGCCCAGGAGTCCACTGCTATCACGGACTAGGATTTCCTCACACCTGTTGACAGGATCCTGTGTTTGAATTTGGTAATACTGATTTGGATTTTGATAGGCTTGCAATGATATAGGGGTTACACAAAATGAGAGGGAGAGTAACAAAGCTGGTAAACCCAGGGAAGGTTTGGGAAAACATGTCCAGGTTAGAGTGCCTTAATAGGCATCTTAGCCTTCTGGTGGAATATAGTATTGCAGTTTGCTGTTTTGAATTGTAAACAAATACAATTTCAAATACATTTTTCACTGCTTATTATTCCATCCCATTGAACAACACTGTCTGTGGGTTGATTCTTATTGAGACAGAGCTGATTATTGTTTATTCTACACTACTTCTTTAACGTATCATAATTGTACAAAGCTTTTTAATCCTACAGCTTTTTTGGTTGTTTTTCATTTATCTGATTTGGAATTCTAATCTGTATAATCAATGGGGCCAATAGCGAAATTGTACTGATTTACATATTTTCAGGCTGCAGTACTAGCAATGGATGACTCAATTTTAGATGCTGATCAAGTGGAAAATCTCATAAAATTCTGTCCTACTAAAGAGGAGATGGAACTTCTCAAGGTAAAACTATAACATAAATTATGATTTTCTTTTATGTTTCATTACCTTTTCCATGATTCTGTTTCATGTGGAAGAGGTTCTCTGCTGTGTAGATGTGCTTTGAATATATTTGTTCGCCCCTTTTCCTTTTCCTTTCTTTTTCCCCCTATCTTTATTCCCCTTGTTTTGACTGTCTAGGGCTACACTGGTGACAAGGAGAAGCTGGGAAAGTGTGAACAGGTATGCTAATTTTCCTTTTTCTTCATCAGATTATATAAATTTGTAATTCGTAAATGAAATTCTATTAGGATCTTGAGCACTTTGTGAATCTGTTGGACTTGGAACAAACTGATGAATGTTTGCGATCTTGTGGCCTTGGCTTAGTCACTGGCCTATTTTGACAGTTGATATGGGCCTGTATTAGTTATTTAGATTGAATATGATATATGTATGCTGATCCACCTTCAATTGTCTTGTATTTTTCATTTGTTTACAAATTTTGTTACAATTTTTTTTTTTTTTTGGGGTAATAAGAAAAACTGTTACAGTAGGGTTAAATTTTATGATATTTCTCACCTTTGAAGAAAATTAGAATTGTTTTTATTTTTATAAATGATTTTTCCAGCACGTGTTCCTGCAACAGGATACAAAACTCAGATTGAATTTCTATTTTCCTAGAAGAAAGGGCTTTTATTTGAAGAATATAAGGTTATTTGATGAGAAAGTCTGGTGGTTATTGATGTTTATGGTAAGAGCTGGAAGAGAGGAAATGAAAACGGAAGGGCCAAGAGATGAAATGATGAGGAGAAAGATGTTTCTTAAGAGAAATAAATGGTAGAATGCAGATTCAGATGCTGAAGTATAGTTGTGGGTTGAACTGGCCAACTGTAACAGATTGGAAAAGGAAATTTCATGAGAATACAAATAAAAAAAAGTATTATATAGGATCATATTATGTAACGATGAGGTTCGAAAGGTCATCACAGCACTAAGGTATTACTCTTGGCCATGCACATGGGATTTGGAAAACTTGGAATTACACACATGTAAACGCTATTATATTAAGCCAACCCCTTTTTTGGTTGGATGGAGAAGTGAATCGCTAAAGTATGCATGACATTCAAATTGAAAGCTCTTGGTAGGCTGGATTGGTGTAATGGTAGTCATTTTGTGTTCCTAACTCAAATTATTATTATTATTTATTTATTTATTTTTTCCCTGGGTGGGGATGTAGTAAACATCGAACGAACATTCCCCGTGATGACTCTGACTTCCACCCAGGTAGATTTTTTCGGTCAAATGATTGAATCACCAAAGCAAGTGAAGAAGTGAGTAACCCCATTCGTCGAGCCACCATGGCTGAATTTGGACATCATCTCATCAGTTTGTATATAGTGAGAAACCGTATGACCCAGCATTTACACAAACTAGTTGGTACTTATGTTGGTGAATGTAGTTCACCACGGCATTATCCTAATCATATATTTTCTTTATATTTCCATTAAGTTTATTAAGTTTTTGTTTATATATGGTGTTCGTGTATCCTGGAAGCATTGTTATTACCTATTCTTATTTATTATATAACCTACTATGCACATTTGGTAATCTCTTTCTTGATTTCATGGTTAGATTAAATTATGAAGCACTGAAGCTTATTCCTAATATATTGTTTAATGTTTCAGTTCTTTTTGGAGTTGATGAAAGTGCCACGAGTGGAGTCTAAATTAAGAGTATTTTCTTTCAAGATCCAGTTTGGCTCTCAGGTTTGGTGATACCTGAATAGTTTTTCTGATTTTGATATATTTTAAAACTTCTTGAATCAGTATTTTGTTTCAGTTGTCTTATCTGTGACCTCTTTTGCAGACTTCAGATTTTAAGAGGAGTTTAAATACTGTAAACTCTGCATGTGAAGAGGTATGTCACCAATGATAGTGAGGCCTTCTGTTTTGTTTCTATTTATTCCTTTTGCAAATCTCAGGTACCTTTTCACTGGTTTATTAGGTTCGAAATTCCCTTAAATTGAAGGAAATCTTGAAGAAAATTCTTTATCTGGGAAATACACTGAACCAAGGAACTGCAAGGGGTAAGGACCTTCATAATTTTTTTAGAAGCTCTCAGTAAGAAGCTAAAGTTTTGTTTGTCATTACATCTTGCTTTAACGGAGGTTAATATATTTCACTTCTATCATAGCAAATTTAGTTCATCTGGTTATTCAAAACTGCATTTTCTTAAGGAAAGGTAGCTTGCTCCTGAGTGAAGTAACTCCATGAATCTGGAGGTTTAAGCATTCCTGAAACTCTTGTTGGAGCTATGAAACTGTCGGATAGGTAGATAGTGTGAAAACTGGCAGTTTCTGGGGTTTTATTCATATTTTCTAGCATTTTTTTTTTTTGGGTTATATATTCCAGTTTAGCATTTAGTGAATGCTTAAGGTGGTTTATGAGCAACTCCATTTCTTTAGGCATGCACTTTACACACTAAAAAGTGAGCATGATTGCATAATTTGGTTCCAGGAACTTGTTTCTGGTTTCATGATTAGAAAACTTGGCGTTTGCCATGGTATATTAAGATGATCACTTAATACCTTTATTTCTGCAGCCCCACCCGGACCCCACGTGAAGCATACCCCATCTGCATTTGCCTTTACACTCTTTGGCACAACTAGTTTACTCACGACTATGGGATCTTTTTCTTTTCTTTTCCTTTTTTCCCCCAAAAAAATTTCATGTTTTAATGTCTGTTGAGTTTTACTGGCTTTCTCAGAGTTGATTAGATAAAAGGTCTATTTTTGTCTACTTTTATTGGTTGATATGAAGTATTCTATGATTTCTACAGGTTCTGCAGTCGGGTTCAAGTTGGACAGTCTTTTAAAACTCACTGACACACGTGCTTCTAACAGCAAGATGACACTCATGCATTATCTATGTAAGGTATGGTTGCTATACTTTCTATTTCTTGTTTGCAATTGATACAGGCCTTTCTGATGCAATAGAAGGTTGCTGTTTTGAATTTGGTCTATGTAGTAAACTCTCAGAAATCAGATCTCTTTCTGTGTGAATTAAGACTTGGACGACTCATGAATATAGTACACCTAGGTTGAGAAATGCTCTTTGTTGTGTCATCCTAGTCTAAGACATTGTTAATTTACAACCCAATGGCCTAGACTCCGAAAGATCAAGACATGGGGAAAGGTGTCCATCATCGTCACAACATGATAAGAAAATTTAGTTGAAACTGAGAATTCTTAAAGTTGGTGGGAATATGAAATACAGCGATAGCTACATTTATAGGGAAGAAATAAATTTAGGTACTCCCTGGGGAAAACACTCATGAATTAGATAGAAAAATTTGATCTAAAGACTCATATATATATATATATATATATATATATAGATGCTAATATAAGGTGCACCTAACTCAAAGTTGCATTAGGTGACCTCCATTGGGGAAGTTGCAGAATATATTTTGAAAAATCGACCGTTGGATTAGATTCCCCTTTTATAAATGTCATGTTTGCAAAAAATCAAGGTGATCCAATGGTAGGTTTTTGAAAAAAACCAAAGTCATAGTTTTTCATTCTGAAATTTTTCAAAAACCGACCGTTAGATCACTGTTACATTTTGCTGACATGACATTCATAAGAGAGGAATTTAATCCAACGGTCGGTTTTTCAAAATATGTTCTGCAATTGCCCCAATGGAGGCCACCTGACGCAACTTTGCATCAGGTGCACCTTATATTAGCATCTCCATCTATAAATATATATATACACACACATACATAAGGATCTGTGGACACAACTTTTATAGAGTTTCTTACACAAGTTTTAATTACTTTTTGTGGGACTTGTATTTTTCAAAACCTACTATTGGATTGGATGCCCTTCTCATGTATGTAATGCAGGCCAAATATCACATTGATTAGATACTAGTAGCCGTTTGATCATTGAATTCATGCTTTTTATGAATAAAAAAAATCACATTTATGTATGAAATGGTTCTTGATATCCGATCAACTTGATATTTGACAAGCATGACATATATGAGAGGATTATCTAATCCAACATTGAGTTTTTTTAAAAATACAAGTCTTACAAAAGTTATTAAAATCCGTGTAAAAGTTTGTGTAAAATCCTGTGTCCATATATATATATATATATATATATATATATATATATATATATATAT
>JAESVK010001089.1:3176101-3189724 GCA_017140935.1 Hamamelis virginiana
ATATATATATATATATATATATATATATATATATATATATATATATGATTAGTAAGCATTTTATCAAACATTTAAAGGACTCTTTTTCTGATTAATTAGTACATATACTTTTACTTGAATAAAAAAACAAAAACTAGAAAGGGGAGGGGGCTAGGCACCTTGAAAATACAAGCAGCAATCTGACTATGAATAAAACCCTCCCAATCAATGTACAAAGTTCTTTCAGGAACCCCCTTAATGAATCCAATGAAAATCAGTCAAACAACCTAGATTTATTCTTTCCATAATAGGAATAGGCGAATAGCAACAATACACACCCTTCAAAATGTCAAGAATTCCTCTGTTTCCACATTCCCGAAATAATAGCAAAAGAAGAAAGGTTCCAAACCAACCTTCCTTACAGCCTAACCCTAAGAAACTTCATTGGAAGACTCATTTAAATCTAAGTAACATGGACGCTCCTATTTTTGTATTTTTGGCATAGTCAGACACCTTGTATTAGTGCTCTCTCTCTCCATCAAAATTGTTTATGAGCGGCAGCTTCACCAGCACTTCTAATTTGCAGTTTGGCCCTGGGACCTAAGAAGTCTAGGTTGTTCTGCATTAGTTAGGGTTCCGGTTTCGAATGGAAGTCTGGGTTTTATGGTTAAAGGACTGGTAATAGGTGAAAAGAGTGCACAATAGTAGGAGTGCAACTCGGTTTAGGTTGGTTTGGTTTAGCATCAAATTAGAACTGAACTGCAAATGTTGGTTCTTACAAGTTGCAACCCAAAACCAAACCACTGACTTAATGAACCAAACCGAACTGAAAAAAACCTGTTAGGTTCTGGTTCGTTTAAGTTTTTATGAAGGAAATTTTATTTATATTTTTATTAACAATAATTACACTAATAGAAGTATAATTGCATTATTGAGGAAATAAATAAATCATGGACCCAAGCTTAGAGGCAGCCCAAGTTCCAATCATCGAGGATGAGGTTGAAAGGAGGAGAGAATGGTGTATTTATAAGGAGAATGGGGATGGTTCTTATTTCCAACCTTTGTGGGATTGGGGGATTTTCTAAACAAGTGAAAGCCTTTAGTGCCATATTGGAAACGTGGGAGAGATGATTTCTTCCACTCCCCTTATAAAAGCAACCGCTCCTACACCCCACCCCCTCCAAAAAAACCCTACTCCTATGTAAGCTCATGTGTGAATGTTCAAAGCATTCTAGAGAGAAATTTTGTCCAATTATTGTTTGCCGCATGTTGTTTTAAAAATAATAAAATTTTGAAAATAGCATAATACATAATAAAAATAAATGAGGGGCCCATTCTTGAGTTGGTTTGGAAAAATGAGTTGGTTTGGTTTTTCCAACTAACCAACCTAGAACTAACCTGAACTTGGTCGGTTCTTGAATTATCAACCCAGTACAAAACCTAGTATAGTAAAAGGCGAAACCAACCAGGTTGCATCAACCCAAGTCACACCCCTACAAAATAGTCCTGGAAATTAAAAGAAAGTAAAACAAGAATATAAACCTTGGAATTTCACTAAGGCTTTTTACAAGTTTCACTTAGAAGATAATCAATGGAATCTTACAATTATTTGGGTGCAAAAGTTGCAGAAAATTCTCATTAATCAATTGTATGTAATTTTGTTTACAAGCTTGGATTATATAGAGAGACTCGTAAGGCTCACCTACTAAATTCTACGCATAGAGTTGTAGTCAAATTAGTACTTCAACTAAAATAAGCAAAAGACATTTTAATAAGGACTTCAACTAAACTAAGTAAAGGACTTTTAATTAGTAAACGACACTCAAACTAATTCAAACAATAATAAGAATTGCCAAAACTCATAACGAACGCCTATTAACTGTGACACCAGCCAATCCGATTGTAAGTTACTAGAATAGCCCTAAACATGTAACTTTATGATTTCTCTAACTTGAAAGAAGCTATAACCAAGTTTATTTAATCATATACCACCAAACATAGTCTCCCTCGTGTCGGACTTGTGGTGGGGCAATTGATTATTTGGTGCTCACATGAGCTTGCCAAATTTTTTGAATTTCATCTTCATTATTGGGAAAGAACCTAAATTCAGAATCTGATTTACAGCAGTAATCTTGTATTGTTACACTGTCGTTTATGTGTCAGTCTTGGTCATGGTATTTTGGGGCTTTAATACAACTTAATTTTAATGATACAGTTTAGTGTCTGGGAAATCATTAATTTGTTCTACTGGTAGTTATGTTCCAACTGATATCAAATCCCCAGAGTGTCCTTTTTACCAAAGCTGTAACTTTTAATTTGTCTTCATTTCTACTTGTCTTCCTTGCACTATTTATTTTTCCCTGTATTACTCTCTAACCTAAGGAACTGTTGGGTACTTGGGTCTCCCCCTCCCTCCTCCCTTTAAAATTTTAAAGAGAACAAACCATGTTTTATTACATAGTTGTTCACTATATTTCAAAGGGTCACGTTCTCCTTACACCTTATTTTGACACCTATGTTTACACCTCATTTTCAAAATACCATTGTAGGTCGAATATTTTGAAAAACCAACTGGTAGATTAGATATTTTTCTTATGTTTGTCATGTATGCAAAAAATCGGAGTGATCCAACGGTTAGCTTTGAAAAATATCATTGTGAAGGACTATTATATTTTTTATTAATAAAAAACATCACACTTTTTTTATAATGATATTTCTAAAAATCTAACCGTTGGATCACTATGATTTTTGGCATACATGACATTCATAAGAAAGGTATCGAATCCAACGGTTAAAGGTATCGAATCCAACGGTTAGTTCTTCAAAAATTTACAATGAAAGGCTTAATAAAACGTGAGTGATTATGTACCAGCAGTCTAAGGGTCTGTGTAATTGTCTAACAGAGAAGTGATGTATGGGCCATGACCGCATGCCAATTATTGTCTTGCTTGCCAAATTATTAACCATATAAAATTCTTTATTGCTAATTTTTTTTCCTCTACTTTGAATATCCATGATAGTTGCCACCTTATGTTCAATTTCACAGTAGATTTTCTTGTTGCTCAGGTCCTTGCCTCTAAGTCGCCAGCACTTCTAGATTTTTACCAGGATCTTGTTAGCCTGGAAGCTGCATCAAAGGTTCCTATTCTACTTGTTTTTCCAATGATAAACTCAAGTATTGCAGTTAGAAAAATGGTTAGGTTGAAATCTTACTTCCTTGCAGATACAATTGAAGTCTCTAGCAGAAGAAATGCAAGCTATAATCAAGGGATTGGAAAAGGTTAATCAGGAGTTGACTGCATCTGAAAATGATGGACCTGTGTCCGAAATTTTCCGTAAGGTATTCAATCTTTTGTTAAGTTTTTCATCCTGCATCAGTGATTCAGATAGATTCTTGATACTGTCTAGTGCTTAGTGTTCATTGTCATTTTTTGTTCCTTTGTGGATATTGGCATAGTGTTCTCTACGTCAGCGATCTCTAAAATTATAGCTAGGTTTTGAATTTCAGCATCTCTAAATTTGCTTCTCAAGTGTATAACATATTAGGGGAGTTTGTTTTGGTGTAAATTTTGATGAATATGAGCAAAATTAGGAAATGGACAAGAATTTATTCCTTTGGAGAAATGGAAGCTCAAAGAAGCCTACAAGAAAGTAAGACCCCACATAAGGCTCTGTCCCGTTCACTGTTTCTGTTAATGGATTCGGTCAATCTGAAGAAACGCTCTAATGATAAAACAACAGAGTACAATGGGGGCAGCAGCATCAAGATAAGATAGAAAACTGCTATAGGAAATTGGTATGCCCCCCTAAAGTTTTCCATTGTGAAATTGCTATGCTAGCTAAAGCAGGACTTCTGGCTATTGGTTAGTGCCTTAGAGAGCTTAAGGGAAAGGATTTTGTTAGGTTCCCTGGTGGATGCTAACTCAATGTATGTGATTCATTGGAGTTATGACTGCTTCCTCAGCTCTATGGTGATACCTTCCCATTGCTAGGGAGATTCTGTATTAGCTTTCCTAGTTCAGTGCTCCTTCTCAGAGATCCCAATTTTGAATTGTATTCATCAGCTAAATGGGTGCCTCTGCACCTCGGTTGACTTGGTTGATTGATTGTATTTTCTCATACATTCATTTTCCCTTATTTCCATATGTATTATCCCTTCTCTTTGCCTATTTTCCCCTCGTGTAAGTAAACCCTCCTTTCTAGTTTTATCTTTTGTCCAATAAATTCATTTCTATAAAAGAGGGGAGGAGACATTCATTAGGTTAAATGCATTGGGTATTTGATGCACAATGAAGTTTTAGATTCTGATGGAGTTAATTCTGTCTGAAACAGAGGTAAGTCTTAATAATGCATGGTCAAATTTTTGCAGAAGATAAACATGGAGTATCAATCCACAAAAAACCCTTCTAAAATTTAACTGTCCTTAAAGGATCATCCTTTTTTTTTCTTTTTTCCCCATATTGAGGAATATATTCTTGTTGTAGGTTCTTTGTTTTTTTGTTAGATTACATATTTTTGCACATTAGTATTCTTATTGTTCTGACTTTTTTTTCTTCACTATTTAGACATTGAAAGGGTTCATTGCTGTTGCTGAGACAGAGGTGGTGGCTGTGACAAATTTATATTCTGTGGTGGTAATTTGCTAAATAAAACCCTTTCATTGCTAAATGTCATGCGAAGGTTTGTCAAGTTTTCATGACAGTCATGTCTTTTATCATCCTTTTTTGGTGGACAGGGTAGAAATGCAGACGCGCTGGCTCTTTATTTCGGCGAGGACCCTGCCCGTTGTCCATTTGAACAAGGTAAATTATGGATATCACATATATCTTATCCTTTGTACTATGATCTTTAATTTTGCAGTTAAGAGTTTGGAATGGTGCCTTCAATAGTATTTGGTTGTTTGTCGCAGTTACTGCGACTCTCTTAAATTTTGTGAGGATGTTCCGGAAAGCGCATGATGAGAACTGCAAACAGGCGGAGTTGGAGAAGAAGAAAGCTCAAAAGGAGGCTGAAATGGAGAAGGCAAAAGGAATTAACCTAACAAAGAAGAGTGTTAAATAGCTGAAGATAGATTTCACCCTACCCTTGCATGGGAGATTGAATTCCCACCATGAAGCAGAGGTCTGCTGCAATGCTTGTAGCTAAATGAGGGCAATGGACACTGTGTCTAAAGCTGGCCAGAAGCTTCCCTTTCTCGGAGATGGATGCAATTGTAAAGCCTGTAAAGGTGATCGAAGAAAATGAAGCAAAAGAGCTAGTCCTTGAGGCTTGCAGCTCTTAAATGTTGTGAACAGCTTAGCCATATGAGTGGGCAGGGGATGCTGTTCAGTCAGATGACCGCGGTTGACCGATTTTAAATCACTAGAGATCTGATACAGACCAAATTCCGACAAATGTTGGGTGGAGATTATCTTCAGATTAGCAGCAGAGGTTCTGGCTCCTTGTAAATCATTTACGAAAAGATATTCGGTTAACTCAGGTCAGCCCTTCAATGTAGTGGCGATTTGGTCTCGGCTTTTACCATTCGTTTGGCAGTATTTTTTTCAGAACCATAGCGGATGTGCCCTTGGGATTGGAAAGCGCAAGCCCACACTGTACCATGAAACCCTGTACAAAGCTCTAACCCGCTCCTTACATTAGAATTCAATTCTTTTTGGTGTAACATAAAAAGTTGGTTCCTCGTTTTTTGGTTCGTTCTTATTGAGATTTTGACAGGAACCCGTCACGTAACATGTTGTATAGAAGGTCAGGATCAGAAAAAAGAGAAATTAGAAGACGGGTTTTCTTAGTGTAATTGTAATATATAACCAAGAAATATAGGTCTGTCAGGTTGGAAATTGCTTGTTTCTTTGATTTCATTCTTCTTTAGCTTAAAATATTCTCATTTATGAAATGGCAAAGGTTCTTGTTCTCTGCTACTCTACAGTACTGATTACAAGTGGGTCTCTTATGTACTTTCTGCTGCTCTATTTTCCAAAGCACCTTGCTTCATTTTTCGTATTGATTCAGCTTCAGGCTCTATTGAATTGGCACACTGGAACGTTTCTGCTTAGCAAGCTCAGAATTCCATTTGGAAAACCACAACCATCTCATGTTTTGCAGCTCTTCTAGCTTAATGGTGACGCACAAAATGCACTTATTTTAAATCAATCTTAGATTCTGATCTATTGATGTGTGTTTGTGAGAGATTGTTTTCAACCTCGTCAAAATGTCTTTTTTGTTTGAATTTTATTTGTTCCAAATATTGTTTTATTTTTATTTATTTCAAGCCATGTCTCGCCGAGCTTCGTTCTTGTATGTTTATGTTATATTTACTGTATCCAACGCACCAGCCTACACGTTGGATATTCATTTGCATTTTATAAAGGGCATTCGTTTGCATTTTACTTTTTTTTTTAGGGCCTTGTTATTGCAACCCCTCCCAATTATTAGTCCATCCCAACCATTTGTGATTTTTTACCGTTTTATGAAACAATACATTGTTTTTAAGAAAACTAGCCGCATTATCCACTAAAAACCATCATTTTGAACAACTTTGTAGGAGAAAGTTTTTTCAAAATCTATCATTTAAGTAGACTTTTTGGCATTTTTTTCGAAATATTTTGTAAAAATAATAAATGGTCAAAAAGTCTTTAAATGATAGATTTTGGAAAAACTTTCTTCTACAAAGTTGTTCAAAATGATGTTTTCTAGTGGATTACGAGGCTAGTTTTCTTAAAAACAATGTATTTTTTCATAAAACGGTAAAAAATCACAAATAGTTGGGGTGTGCTAATAGTTGGGAGGGGTTGCAATAACAAGACCCTTTTTTTATTATGTCGAATTGAAATAGCGTGCAGACATGAGTTGATTTGGAAGGATATGCTGATAGAATCATTTCTCTCTCTATATATATATTTATATCAACAATGTATCCTGCATCTTTTATATATATATCATTTCTGAACCTTCTATCTTCGGACATATAGTTACGCTCGAAAAATTGAGCTGGTGGATAATTTGAAGCCAAACTTATGGAGCTTTACTCGTCATATAAGCATGTTGATATGTTGATATGGCGGATATTCGTTTGCATCTCATTTATGATTTACCTACCCCTCCTTATCTGCCAAAGAAGCATCTCTTTTAACAGGCTACACTCATAAGTCTGGCATGCTCGTTAGCTACAAGCAGCCATGGCTGAACCCAACATACTACTGTAAAGAGCTTCAACTCAGATCCTTCGTAACTCCGTATTTTCCCTGCATTTGGCTCATCGCTTCACTTTAATTATGAATCTTACTTGGAAGGATTCGAGGGGCTTTCTTTAATTATGGTTGAATGTAGGAGGTGAGATTTTCTTCTTGGTTGTTTGAAGTGTGTCAACCAACAGCAATAATAATAATAGTATGTTGAGGGAACCAAATTCTTACCACAACATCTAGGGATGTCAACAGGGCGGGTTTGGGAAGGATCACCCCTTTCCCAACTCCGTCTCATTTAAGAAAATGCCATTTCATTCTCGTCCCAAACCTGTGACAGGTCAAGATTTGGAATCCCATTCCCGTCCCAATTAAAAGACTCCATTCCATTACCGTCCCGTCCCATTTACTATTTTCTTTTTAATTTTCTCAATTTTCTCAATACCTAAATAAATTACAAAATACATCGATGAACATTAAAGATAATTGTTACTTCTAAGAGTAAAATAAATTAAACCCCTTAGGGGCATGATTGAAATTTCATTTTATTAAGGAGAAACTTAATTGTATAATACCTATAAAATAAATATAATAAAAATACACAAACATATATAATCGGGACGGGGCGGGTTTTTAAGCCCTCATCCCAAACCGGTCCCAAACCCTATAAGGTTTTCAAAAAAAATCTCAAACCCGCCCCTAACCCTATTAGGATGACCCTAAACCCTTCCCAATAGGGGCGGGGGCGGGTACCGGATAAACCCGCCCCGTTGACATCCCTAACAACATCAAACTCATAGTCCCACTTCATAAATGCTTTTAGGGCCTTTGTCAATTGTAGGGGTTAGTTTCCATCGGGCCTGGGCTGTAAAACGCAAATACATAGGTTTGAGTCTTGAGAGTGATCACTTCGTACAGAAAAGTATTGAACGTCAGGATTGTCTTTAGTTCATTCGTTTCCAGGCTCCTACTTTTGTCAAGTGCAAATGTTATATTCAGGCCCAGACTGTCAATCGTTAATACACATGTTCGAGCCTTGATAATCGTCGCTTCGTAATATATATATATATATATATTTTGATGGTTAGGATTGTCTTTAGGTCATCCTTCTTCGACCTTGCTTTTGTTAAACCGACACTCCGTGACGGCCTTGGGGTTGGGTTGGTTTGATTCACATCAATCTAAAAAGACAAGAATTGAAGCTAGTCGATAGCCCCAATAATTGAAGCAATGTAGTAATTGAAGCAACCCTACATTGAAATTGACTAAATCAGCCTAGATTAAAAGTTGTCACCCTTGAAAGTCCCACTTCACCTAAGAGTGCAAATTTGGCTTCTACGAAACTAACTGGTATTCTATTCCAATAACCTTTTCCCCAAACACTCTATACAACATATTAAATTTTAAAGCCAAGATAATGTTCAATAAGCCTCATCTCGGTTCTCACAACTTCTTTTCTTGTTGACTCTGGATTTGGTTCATTTGTGGCCTTGGCATTCTTGTCCTCGCATTTCATTGCGAAACTCAAAAGGAATTTTGGGGCACAGAGCAAGAAACATAGGGTTTGTTTGAGAAGTTTGAAAATAGAATTAGACTAGCTCCAATCTTTTTTTGATATTTAGTTTTTAAATAAATAAACTCTTAGTGGTTTGAAAAGAATTGGGTTTATGCCTTATTTTTATGCAAAACTAAACATTTTTTTATGGACAGAAAAGGACTTACCAAACAGTGATAAAATAAAAACCAATAACAATCATTTTCAACGAGCGAAATTTTCATGTTTCTCAAAGAGTCCTGTAATGTACAATCATTTTATGGTTCGCGGATTATGACACCCACACACTTTACCATTTGACCTCGATGGCAATTCGCGAAAACTCAAAACTAAATAAAAAAAGACCTTTTCTAGTTCTTTCACTCTGTATAGAAGTTGACAATCTACATGGTCAAAAGGGGTAACAGAGGACTGAAAAAAAAAAAATGGAAATTGTGTAAAACAATAGCTTACATTGTGTTTTCTGTTTTAGCTCCTTGTTGAGCTTTTAATACCACCCCACAAGTGGATCTTTATATCTTGGAAGTTGCTTGGTTTTTCCTCAAAAAACATCAAGAACTAATTTTCCAGGCACCTGTTTTTATTTGTATGAATTCATGTGCAGTCCCCCTTTTTTTCCCCCCAGAAAGATTCAGTAACAAAAGAGCCAATCTTGTCAATTTATGACAATTCAATTCAAGGAATTTCTTCTGAAGTTTTCAAGTTTTCGAAAGCCTTGCCGTCTTCTTCCTCGATTTCGATCCTGTAAGAGTATCTAGCAGCATCCTGCTCTATAAAACAACCAATCTTGCAGCTTTTGAAGAACATGCAGCTGACAATGGTATCGATGACAACAAGAACTGAGTACAAGTAAGCAATGAACAATCCCTCTAAAGCCATATAAGAGGTGGGCTTTCCAGCAAGATGATAAATCCTAATGATCCTATATTGGAACAAGGCTTCAACTGCAGCCATGGCCAAATTAGCAGGCAGAGCTAGAGACAGTGCAGTAGAAGCTCTGCCTCCTATAAGAACACAAGCCTTAAGAATTGCCAGATATCCGCTGCTTCTATCCATCCCTGATGAAACCAATGCTAAGTTGCATATTACAAGGACATTGGCAAGAATGATAGAATAGATTACAGCTCCAGCTGCTGAGAGAAAGAGGAGGCAATTGGGGGAAGAAAAGCCTAGTCCTTCAAGGCAATTAAAGGCAAAAAAGAAGAGAGAGAAAGCAGTTGCGTTGGCAGAGAGAATGACAAATGAATTGCAGATATGGGTAATGAGGAGGGGGCTGTAAAGTGATGTAAAACAAGAAAAGGGTGGGGGCAAAGTTGGTTTATGGTGATAAAGGGCTTGAATTATGTATGCTTTCGCGAAGAGGAGGAAAGTGAGGGTGAAGGGGAGAGCGAAGATGGAGGAAGAAATGGTTTGAGAGAGTTTGAGATTGAGGACAGAGAAGAATTCTGAGAAGGGAGGGAAGCCTGCAGCATCGAAAAGAATCCGGAGGCGGTTGTGAATTGTGAAGAGGAGAGACGAGGAAGGGACGAACACTTGTGAGAGGAGAACTGAGACAGAGAAGGGGAACACGAGCAGCGCAGCTGTTGAGCTGAAGTATTGGTAGTGTTGAAGGAAAGTGTAGATTGATCTTCTCATAATCTTGGATGATCTCTCCATTGGAATTGATGGGGGATCTTCTTCCATTGAGGTGGTGGAGAAGGACATGAAAAAAAGAGAGGGTGTTGTAGCAAATGGGATATTGTTTATGAAAGGAGTGTGCAAGGCATTGATGTTTCCTCCCTCTTATTTCAAAATTTTCTTTAATGGCTTCTCTCTCCTCTCTCTCTCTTTCATAAATTGGGTGGTAGTTTAAAGGGGTTTGGGGGAGGTTGGAGTTTTGGAAGAATAGATAGGCCAACAACTGAAAACTAACAAAAACTGCAAAGGTGGAATTGTTTGGGCATTGTTTTTAACAATGAGTCACTTTGGACTCATTTGTGGGGTGAGAGTGTCCTTGTGATCTCCAATCTTTCAAAAGGAAGGGGGCATGGAAAGATACACCTTTCCCTTGTTGTAAATATGAATTTATGATGGCTTGGCTTTCTCTCACTTTGCTTCTTGCAAATAGAGCCTCTTATGAATTGGCTTGCAATGCACTCATTGTTTTATTCTATCCATCAAATTAATAATTGTATTTGTGAATTATTATATATTATGATGCTTACTGCCCACACTTCTCTCAGAAGCGCGTGTAGATCATACATGTTCTAATCATAGGATGAATTCGACATGCATCCACATTCATTCCTTTAAACTTGGTCTTTTATTTTTATTTTTATCTTTTGGTATTGGAAAAGAGGTATGATATACTATTATTTTGTAATTTGTGACTTATTATGATGAACACAGGTGACTATAGGAATACAGACCTAAATAGGGGTGAAAAAAAAAAGTTTCAAACCGCAAAGCTGAACCAAAGCGCATTGAAAAAATAGTTTGGTTTTATAATGTCTACGGTTTGGTTTAATTTGAGAAAATCAAACCGTCTTCAATTTCGGTTCGGTTTGATTTCACTTAAAAAAAAAATAAAGCGTTTACACCGAACCAAACCGTTATATATATATATATATATATATATATATATATATATTAGTAGTGTTTCATATATTAAATACCTAAGGTTTACAAATATTAATAGTATTACATATAGAGTTATGATTTAGTCAGCATTTGCTGACTTAGTCAAAATTAGTAAATACTTAAATGATCGTTAAATTACTTAAGTGGCATAAATCATTACTCAAATGCCCAAGATCTAATGGTCATTTGATTGTTTGCTAATTTAGCAAAAATCAGCATTTGTTGACTCGATAATTTCTCATTACATATATTAGTAGTTTTACAACGTCTGAGAGGTGTGTGAAATTGATCGCCTTATAAATATTCATTATCATTTTAGGGTATTTACTTATGTATTATTTTGGGACTTGTTTTGGTCTCTACATGATTTTATTACTTGTACTTGATTCTCAAGGTTATGTGACTAATTTGGCACCTAGTATCCCTATTATTCTAGGATCTCATGGAATTATATATATATATATATTTCAATTGCACTCCTTCGAAACTTCTTATAATTTGCAATTTTCTAGTGCTTGTAAAAAAATTAATAATTAAAGATATTCTTAAAAATAGGGTGACTTGTTTTTTTTAAAAAAAAAAAAAAAACTAACAAACCATGCAAATGGTTTGGTTTGGTTTACCATTTGTTACTGTTTGATTTGGTTTAGAATTTTAGCAAACCTTTGAAACTAATTTGACTCATTTTATGGCGTATAAACCGGCCAAATCGAATCGTTTACACCCCTAACGTAAACATGAAATGCATCACTCACACATTTTAATTAGTTTTGAAATAAATTAGTTTACAAATATGGTGAGACAAATTAAAGTGTGATATGGGTGACCCTTTTTTTAAAATAAATATAGATAAAAAATGATATGAGAGGGTTTAAAACTATCTCAATAGCTTTAAAAGTAAGATAAAAGACATTTTTGTTAATAAAAATGAAATTATCGCCTCAAAATCATTCTAAATTAATCACACGAGCGAGTGACACGGGAACATTTATCAATCAGACTTCTAATAATTAACCGATGAAGGGATGGACGACTAATGTTACGTGATGAAACTTTAAGAATGCAAAATGTTTGAAATATAGTATTTTTGGATCAAAGTATAGGGGCAAAGTCAAATATGTTATTAAGAAAAAAAAAAAAAACAAAAAATTGAAAAGAAAAGGAAAAAAAAGATTTTTAAGAATTATGATGTTACAAAAAAAAAAAAAAATAGAAAAAAAGATTTTTATGAATTATGATGTTATCAATGTGATGGTAATGGTCTAGCACGCTCTCTAAAAGCTCGTTGGATGACCAGCATCATATATTTGGTTAGGTGTCATACTAGAAGTGGATGATACGTTGCTTGCAAGAAAATTTTAATTATCACAAAGCAATAAAAGAAAGAAATAGAGATACAATTATCTACAGTACATATAATCAGGTAGACCCACTTTCACTAACTGAGATGAGATCTGGACCCCTCATCTTGATGACCATAACTTTTGACATCCATGTCATGCAGACTAATCATCAAATTCAGATCTATCTCAGCCAAGACTGAGCAATGTAGGATGGGACCCATGGGTAAGAAGGAAAGGAAGATGAAGAGGTATCATGCAGTTGGTGTGGAGTCCTTTGAACAGAAGTAGTTTGTTGGGAGGTTCCGAATGAGATGTTGCATCTCTTTTTAACTCAATTTTTAATTTTTTTAGTTGTTTGGGTTGGAAGGAATATAAATCTTTCTTTTGGTAATGCGTCAACACATTTGGTGACCCATCAATAAACAACATATTACTATGTTAATATTAGTGGAGAGAGAGAGAGAGAGAGAGAGAGAGAGAGAGAGAGATTATACATTGAAATCAATATATTATCCTATCATGACCTAAAAGTATAGATGATCAATGTTGGGATGAATATGAGCTTTGGTCCAGTAATTTGTGTCTTTCTTTTTATGAAATGAGATTTTGCATTTTATTCCTCATGGGTAAGAATTTGTCCATTTGTTACTTTCCACTTAATCTATATGATCAGACAAAAAAAAAAAAAAAAAAAAAGAAGAAGAAGAAAAAAAAAAAAAAATGTTAAAAAAAAAAAAAATTAAATGTAGAATATGATACAAGTACTATAAGTTTTTTTTTTTTTTTGGTTATACAGGTATCCTGGTCCAGCTTGTGCGCATTAGACTAAATCCTGCACCCCGAACAAGACTTTTGAAATAAGGTTTGCGCCTTGCGGTCCATGGCCCATGATATTAGTAGTTAGTGGGAGTCGAACCTAGGACCATGGGACTTGGAAGTACTATAA
>JAESVK010001089.1:3190124-3212074 GCA_017140935.1 Hamamelis virginiana
AGTGGGCTTCATCATGGAGCAAAAATAAAAATAAAAAAAATACTTAAGGTGTTTATAATTCTCCAAAATTCCTGAAATTATGCTTTTGTCCTAATTACAAATTGTCTAATAATCCAAAATTATAAAAAATAACCATTTGCTCAAAGGACAAAATTCTAGATAAATACAAAAAGTAATATTAGAAACATGTCCCACAATACTTGGAGAAAATCAATTTGATCAATATTAAAGGAAGTTGCATGACAGCCATTTGATCTCTAGACACTTAAAATTAGCAAATTGGTTTTATTCATGAGTAATCAGTCTGGATCAGTCTGAATCAGTTGGATGAATGCATTTATCACCATGCATGGTGAAGGTGGTTGGTGCTTGGAATCATACTAAAATTTTCTTTAATTAAGAATTAGTGTGGTGGTTCACCTTATTTCCATAACTAGCTAATAATGTTCAAGCCCAAATCAAAATTAGAAAAAAAAAAAGTTTTAAACCTAACCATATTCACTTTTTAAAGTATTGAATCATTAGTCACCTAATCTAAATAAATTGAATTTAGAAAAAAGTTCACACAGTAGTTCAAAAGATGGCAAGGATAATTAAGTGACATGCAACAAGGGGAATAGGTGTGGTGAGAGCGATGTTGGACCAAATTTCAAACCATTCCAACGTAAAACAGGAGGGGGTTTACATTTTTTTACTCCTAGGTAAAAAAATTATCACTATATCAAAACAACTGGTAGGAGTCATGTAAATAAAACTCACAATAAATGACGAAAAATATTTAGAATTTCTTTTCTAATGAATGAGCAAATGGTCCAGATCGATGATTCTCAGTTCTTAAAAAGAAAGATCACTACCAACTCCACACATAAGTACGTAATTAACAAATGTGAGGATCTATTTGGGCACTTTGAAAATTAAATCAATTTGGGTTTACTTTTTTAATGTTATTTAATTTTTAAATAAATTAAATCATAGCTAGTTAAAAATTAAAAATAGTATTTGGCTTACTTTCTACACAAGGCTGGACAGATTTTTTTTTTTTTTTTTTTTTTTTTTTAAAGGTGTTAAATTAAAATTGACCCAACTCATTTTTTGCTTATCAACAGTTTATGGTATGGTTTGGACATGGGCTTTCCTCCCCTTACAGTCAAAGGCTTTGGAGACAGAGATATGGAGTTAAACATAGCTACTGGGGAGATTTGGCTCCATAAAATATGCAAGCTCTTTTTATCAATTTTTTTAATATGAAAATAAATTTTGACCTTTAAAAAAGGAAAATTGGAGAAATTTAAAGGAGATTGATATATTTATTAAAATAAAGATAGAATCTTTCCCATTAAAAAATAAAAAATTTTGAAATTTAATCTCCTTTTCCCATTGAATGAATATCGAGGGTAACTAGCACCTTAATTTGGTGTAATGGTTATCTCTCTCACCTATGGGTGGGAGGTTAAGGGTTCGACTTCCGGTAGGGAGTTGGAAGAGTAGATTTAGGATGTGTGTTTGAGTTTCTATACAAATGATGGTCTTAGTGTACCAATATATATATATATATATATATATATATATATATATATATATATATATATATATATATATATCAAGGGTAAAAATGAATATGAATAATTAGAAATTCCATTTACTATCACTGGCTTTCCAAATATCTTCTATATCCCTCTCTCTAATCTTTTTCCTGTAAATCTTTCTTTCTTGCCTCTCTTGACACTCACTATATTTGTTAACATTTATACATCAGTTCTTTAGCAGCTACAATGATATTCTACCACAAAAAGGTACTTGATTGTAACGTTTTATCTTATTTATTTATTAATTTGTTCTCTTTGTTAAGTTTATTCCCCTTATTGATGTTTGAATTAACCGGCACTAATATGTTTTAAGATACCTTCGAGTTCATGTTACCGTTCCTGTGAGGACTTCCTTATATAAGGACTTGGCCTTTTGGCCAATGTAAAATAGGTATTTTGAAAAATTGACCGTTGAATTTAATATTCTTCCTATGTATGACAAGCATGCCAAAAATTACAGTGATCGGACCACTGGTTTCTTAAATACAAGTTACGAAAAATTAAATACCTATATAATGCTTAATAATATGTATTTTAGAAACCGGTGGTCCGATTACTGTAATTTTTGGCATGTCTCTCATACATAGGAAGAATATTAAATCCAACGGTCAGTTTTTCAAAATACCCATTTTACATTGGCCAAAAGGCCAAGTCATCATATAAGGAAGTCCTCACAAGAACAGGACTCATATATATATATATATAGAAAGAGATCGAGTAATTTTCTTATGTGTGAGGAAGTCCTCACATAAGTTTATCTGTTATATTTTATTATTGTTTAAATTTCATAACATTATTCTGATCAGTACTTGATTTTACTCACTTAGTCTTGTAAACTTTTGTATTTTTTATTTTATCAAACTTAATTTTGTAGTTTACTTGTGTGAGTTTAAGAATTTCACCAATGTCACATTGGTTTAGCAGAATGTGTCTTATTTTAGGAAAGAGGTCTCTGGTTTGAACACATAAAAATACATTAATATTGATATATTACAATCCTTGGTACTAAGAGGTTTGAAATAAGGGTAGATTTTCATGAATAGGAAAAAAAAAGTTATAGCCTTCAACATGCCCAATCGGAAACATTTAAAACTATGCTGTTGATGAATATAGTATATATATAGAAATGATTAAGGATTGGTCCTTAATCTTAATTTAAGGTCCACTTAGCATTGATAAGTATTTTGAAAAACTAACCGTTGGATTAGATAATCTTCTTATTTATGCCATGTTCGCCAAAAATCACAACGATCCAAAGGTTGGTTTTCAAAATACAGACTGTTAACAATTATTACAACATCCAACGGTAAATACTGTTAGAGTGTTTCACGAACTTTATTTTGAAAACATGACATAAAAAGATTATCTAATCTAATGTACGGTTTTTCAAAATACGTATTCTATGTGAGAAAATTGTGAATAAATCTTAAATTAATTTAAGGACTGATCCTTAAATCATCATTGGTATTATTTTGTTTGGATGGAATAGTTCTTGGAAAACTTTCCTAGGAAAAAAATTGTTTCTTTTAGGCTTCTTACTATAAAGTTTGGGGAGATTCTGCCACGTCTTGTCAGTTACCTCTAAGGCTGTCAATGAGTTGACTTTGGTGTTGATCTAGCAAAATTCAGAGTTTGATTTTGAATATAACAAAACTCAAATAAATGCATCTAAATTTGAAAACCCAGTTTCAATTCGAATCATTATATATATATATATATATATATACTAGTTGAAACACCCAGCGATGCCCGGATTGAAGAAAAAAAAAAGCAAATAAAACTAAAATTGTCAATAATGGTGACTCACCAAATTTAGAAAATTATATTGCAGTCTACAACAAATTAGTGCCAAACCTAAATGTAATGCAGTAATATAATGCAGAAAGAAATTAAAGTATCACTAAGAGTATTTGTAACACATTCGTGTTATTTAACGTTGCGTTCTCAAAATTTGGCATCTCAATGGCACCAAATGGCAATAATGCCAGATTTTAGCACATGTATATATGCTCCATTGCATTCATGTTAAATTTTGGATTTTTCAATATTTTAAGAGAAAGTATCACATAGCAAAATTGACATTCACCATTTGAAGTACCAAATCTAGCAATCCTCTGCGACATTGGCAAATTTTGAACCTTGAACGACACGCCATTGAAGCAATCTATTTGGGTGTCAATGATAAATATTGACAATGGCACCTCAAATGATATACTGTTGGAGATGCTCTAATTGTGATCGACCACAATTTGGGAGATGTATTGCAATCTGCAGCAATTTAGTGTTATAAACCTCCATAAAAGCAATAACATATCAATTATTCAAATTCCTCTGCTTGGGCTTGGATATGTTTGGGTGATGTGTTATGATCTGGATGCTCTGCTTTTCACTTGAGTGATGTGCAGATCATCCAGATCATGACACATCACCCAAGCATATCCAAGTCCAAGCAGAGGATCCTCACTCGACACGCGTAGGATGCGTCCGAAAAAAGTCATTAGCACGTCTAGTCCTGCAAAAAAGAAGGATAAAATATCAAGTTACCAATCTTACAACTCGTAAATATAATAAGGAACAAAAAGTTTGTCACATTTTAGTTGGCAATAACCATTATTACTTTTAGTTGTCTCAAGTTTTATTATAAAACTATAAAATTACAATTATTATGCACAAAATTCGAACCAGGACACACTTTAGTTATAAATCTACTTTGATACATTTGTTTAACAGATTTGGTATTGGTTTTGAGGAGTTTGAAGCTTGTTTACCCAATTTGAATACTGAGGTTCCTTAGTTACTTTAAGTTAAAACTAAGCAAACTACATTTTTGTTAAAAAAATCCTAAACGAAACCCTCCTTAATTTACATACTCTTATATATGGCACTATTGCTTCGATCTATCATAAGTGTTGGGGTAGGTTTTGGCGAGTTTGAACCTTGTTTGCCCAATTTAAACATCAAGGTTCATTAGTTGCCAATGGGTTGAAACAATAAAACTACAACCGTGCACAAAATGCAAAATGAAACGTTTTTTTTTTTTTTTTTTTCCTTTTTTTAAGGAACCCCCTTTTGACAAATTTGTTTTAATGCATACTAGGTGCTAGAAGAGAGTTTGAAGCTCAGTTGCCCAAATGGGCATCGAGGCTTCTTAGTTGTCTTACATCAAACTTTTTACTTGTGTGAAAACTAAATGCTATTCCTGTAAAGTAGTTTTTAAAATTATTTTGACAATTTTCCCAAATCAAATTTCAAACTAGAGTGTTAATGGCTCCTTCCACTGTGGTACACTGACCTGGGAATGCACAATGTTGTGTATGACTGCGTTGATATCAAGCTAGAAGATGCAAATGACACATCAAATGTTGAAACAAGACCTAACTCTTGCTTTTGTGACATTCATCTTAGTGTTTTCTCTCAACATGTTTGTTCAAATCTTTTATGTTACCAAGCTTTTACAACAGGAAAATGGATGGACCAACTATCAGGGCAGGCAGTAAGATAAACTTGGAAAAACTCTTGGCCATGGTTCGTTTGGCAAGATGAAATCAGCAGAGCATATGTTGACTGGGCACAAAGTAGCTATCAAAATCCTTAGTCGTCGTAAGATAAAGAACTTAAAAATGGAGGGAAAAGGTAACGACCATATTCTTGGATGATTACTTATTCTAATTATGGATGGAAGTTTCTCCTCGTCTAGTTGTCTCTAGTATAGTCTTCGTATTGTGATCCATCATTTAGTAAAATATGCACTTGATGTTTTGCATTGATAAGAGAAATTAAAATATGCAGATTATTTGTGCATCCACATATTGTACAAGTATATGAGGTGATAGAGACACAATTAGATATATATGTTGTCATGGAGTATGTAGATTCCAGAGAGCTATTTGACTATATTTTAGAGAAGGATAGGTTAGAGGACGATGATGCTTGGAAGTTTTTCCAGCAGGTCGAAGTCCCTTTTTGCTGTTTGAAATTTCTTCCCAGTGCTTCTATTATCTCAGCAATGAGTTCAAATTACTATATTTGTTCTTGATATTGGAATATATGGTTATTGTCATTGTTATAGTAATAATTGTTGTTCAGTTCTCTAGCTAGAACCTCACCATTAGGCCAACTTTCTTTTTTAACTGTGGAAACAGATGATTTCTGGCTTGGAGTACTGCCACAGAAACATGGTGGTTCATCAGGACCTTAAGCCCGAGAACCTACTTTTAGATTCAAAAGGCAATGCAAAAATTGCTGATTTTCGCTTGAGCAATATTATGTGGGATGGCCATTTTTTGAAGACAAGTTGGGGAAGCACGAACTATGCAGCTCCGGAGGTCTTAACTCAATGCCACCTTTAATCTAGAATTATCTTATTTTAGACTGCAAAATGAGTTATAGCATGCTATATTATACAAGGCTAGTTGTTAAAATTATGAGGCTTTTTGTGCAGGTTCTTTCTAGTGACCTATATGCTGGGCCTGAGATTGATGCTTGGATTGTGGTGTTATCTTATATGCTCTTCTTTGTGGTGAACTTCCTTTTGATGATGAAAACATTGCCATCCACCTCAAGCAAATAAAGGTATTATCCATATCCTTTTTGTGGGTTACAGATTTTTAGAAACCTTGCACTTGTGGCATTCTGCTATTCAATTGCTTTGACTAAGGGATTCTCATTTGGGTATATTATTATCCCTTTTAGGGTGGAATATATACATTTCCAAGCCATTTATCCCCAGAAGCAAGGGATTTGATCTCAAAGATGCCTGTGGTCAACCCTACAAGACGAATGACTATTCCTGAAATCCGTAGACACCATTGGTTCCAAGTTCATCTACCTCGCTATTTAGCTGTTCCTATGCCAGATACAATGCTGCAGACACACAAGGCATGTTTATGGTTATGCATTAGGCTCTTCTTTTTTCTTTTCTTTTTTGGTGGAAGGTGGTTATGCATTAGTTTGATGATATTCATCGGTAGACTTTAACAATTATTATTTTCGTATAGTTAGTATGACTACTTGCATGGCTACTCTATACTTGTGTTTTGGCAGGATTTGGTATATTTTGAAATTAGTATCGTGCCATAATTTACAATAAAGATTAGGTTAACTGAGACAGTAAATTGCAAGATTCTTTTTTTTGATAATTTAAATTGCAAGATTCTTTCATGTAAAATTCATCAATTCTCCATTAATCAAATGCAATGAACTAGAAATTTTAGTTTTCTTTAATGCATGTTCTTAAAAAGAACCAAAAAAAAGAAAGAAGGTAGAAGTACATCTTAATATAAGAATACAAAATGAAGTATCTTGTTTCTGCTGTGTATATGGTTTGCTTTTACAATTTTTACATTAATAATTTGATAAGTGGTTTAATTTCATTACAATTTATTTCAGGCTACTGTTACATATTATTTGATATTGGACAACCGATCCAGTGTTCCTAGCAGTTACCTTGGAGCTGAGTTGAAGGAGTCGATGGTGCAGTTGTTTGTTACAAATAAATGTTTGCTGATATACTTCGCATGCATATTTCATTCACAATGGGGAGAATGTTTCAATGGCATTTCATGCTCAACATTTCCCAACCGGGAGACAACATTCAAGAAGTTGCCTTGAATCGGTGTTTTTTTGTATCCTCTTGATGACATATTGTTGGCTCTGCCAGCCATATTTGAAATGTTAATCATCTATTAATTGGATCTAGTTTTAGGTCTGCGACTATGAGCTTGGTTTATCCAACTATGATTCCATAATCTTAAAAGGGGTGTGAAGTTTATGCGAGAGAAAGTTTCAGGGACAGCCTTAGAGGCTTAAATTGCTGGAGACCCAGGCCTTAACGCGTGAGGAGTTCATGAGCTACAGGCCTCATTCTTTGAATCTCACCTCATATATCAAATGTTCCCTCAGTAATTAACAAAAATTATGGGATTTTTATTGCAATGTGAAAATTTATAGATCATTTATGTTTCCTATTAATTTTTACTTGTTTAAACTAATCTTCATTTATTTTGTCTATCAGATATAAGATTACTTAGAAGTCCTTTTTGAGCCTCTATGCTACTCTAAAGCTTGTCCAACTGTATATTTGAACGATCTTGAGTCACTACACAGCAGGTTAACCTTTCCTTTTCGAGCAAGTTCTTTTCAACCACTTGTTAGAATCCAATTTTTCCATATTTAATGATCGAGTATAATTTTGTTTTGAACCTACAGCCATGAAGCTTCTTAGAATTTGCATCAATAAAATGATTTTAGGGCTCTGTTTATCCATGAAAAGTCTCAAGGGATTAATTCCACATAACTGAAGCGGTTAACCATAGGTCTTTTGAGTTAACTATAAACTTCTTATGATATGGAAATCAATTAATTTTAATACCTCATTTTCACTTGAAGAGAATGACTATTTTTGGCCATTCTGTTCTTCTGCATATTCCTTCTATTAAGTTTTATCATGCATTATTGTTCAGCTTTCCCACATGTGCATCATATTTGTTGATGTGCAATTATCCATTTCAGTTTAAGGGGGGCCTTATCTTAAAATTTGTTTATGCATATTTCATCAGCAATGCAATTCCACTGGTACACATATAGGTGATGCTTCCCCTTTGGCAGTTGGGCACCACTTTCCAGGATACACAGATCAAAAGAGTGCTAATTTGAGGCCTCAGTTTCAAAGTGAGAGAAAATGGGAAGTTGGACTACAGGTTCAGATTATTTAATTTCAGCTTGTTTCTTATTTACCATCTGTATGTTTCATGGTTTTCCAAAATAATGCAATAGCTTCAATGCATGTTATTATCCTTGATCATACTCCTCGCTTACTTTGTCAGTCTGGAGGCCAACCTCGTGACATAGTGACAGAAATTCTCAAAGCTCTTAATAAACTGAATGTGAATTGGAAAAGTACTGGACCCTACAACGTGAAGTGCAGTTGGTTTTATGGTTTTCACGGTTATCCTGAAGGCACAGTTAGCAATTCTGCATAGGGTAGCCTTTACATTGGAGATGAATCTGCCATTAGTACTAATGATTTTGGGTCAGAGAGGATAGTGAAATTTGAAGTGCAGGTATATATCTTCTTCTCTGTTCCTTCCATGTATTGTCTTTAAAATTGGTTTGGCCCCAAATATCTCAAAGCTTCATGGTTGATTTCCTCCACTAAATGTAACTTAAGCCCGGCCCGGCGCGCCCCCACCACACACACACAATAAAAAAAGATCTGGAATATTGCTTTCACCAAGGTTCACTACATAGTAAAAGAACTATATTATATAAAAATAATTTTTAAAATTTGATGAACTCAAGTCTGCTGATATGGGTTCATCAATTTATTTACAGCTCTACAAGATTTGTGAGGAAAACTATCTACTCGATCTGCAGAGGATTACTAGCCCACAGTTCCTCTTCATGGATCTTTGTACCTTGCTAAGCTTCGGGTCCTCTAGTATAACAAGACTTGAGAGAAGAAATCAACCATGAAGCTTTGACAATGCGTGTTTCATAAAAAAGTCACCGTATATCCAGTTTTTCCTGGGTAAATCTTCCAATACAGAGAGCCAAGGCTCACGAGGGATCTTCCAACATTATATTTGGACATGTTGTAACTACCATTCAATTTGAAATGGCTGAAAGATTCCAAATTTCTTCTCATTCCCCCCACTTTCTCAGTAAACAAATGAACCATAACAAATATAGAAATAAGTTGGTGCAGTCGCAAGCATGTAAGGAGGAGAATGACAGGCCTCCTAGGACATCAAACCATAGTATTGATAGTCCTTTGTTTAGTTAAGGCACATATATACTTGAAGTTTATCATTAACCATCAAACCTTACAAAAACAGTTCAGAGAACAGAAACAAATACAAAAAGAAAAGAAAAAACAAGAAAGAAAAACATTTCTGCACAACACAATCTACAAATAACCAAAAACATAGTAACAAATTATTGATTAATCTTTTGTTTTGATTAATCTCCGGAGTATTTTTTATTATCTGGGACTACTTCGACAGAGGTAGGAATGGAAGAGTATTCTTGACTTCTGAGATTATCTTGGAACTTGAATGGAAGAGCAGGAAGGAGAAGCAGCTCGAAGGGTTAAGTTCTGTTTTACATCAAAGTCTCTGCCAAAGTGAAATGGTTAGTATCCAAATTTTATTATAGTGACAGGATTTTACCTTCCTTGAAAATTTCCAATCTGAGAAAACACAGGAGGACCAACCATCACTTCGGAATCATCACTGATAAGGACAGCTGGGTCCCCTTTATGTTCCTTTTCGCCTAGTGTTTCCAATGCAATGAGCTTTGCACTGTTATCTTCTGGTTGATCAGGTTGCGAGGATGCCTCTTGAAGCTGCAAAGCATACTCTAAATTCCACAACACATCTCCCATGGATGGTCTATCAACACCATATTCTGCCAAACATTTCTCTGCAGCATCCATGTACTTCTTCAGCGATCCAGAGTTGATAGTGCTAACAATATGAGGATCGATTATCGTCTCAAGCAAGCCCTTTCTATAGCACTGCATTGCCCACTCAGCCAAATTGACCTGCTCCCTTGGCAGCACTGGATTTATAGCAGGCCTTGCACTTATTACCTCAAAAAGGACAACTCCAAAAGAGTAGACATCAGATTTCTCTGTAAGCTGTTGCCTCTTGAAGTACTCAGGATCAAGGTACCCAAAACTACCCTTCACAACTGTGCTTATATGGGTTTGCTCCAATGTAGGTGCAGCTTTGGATAAGCCGAAATCAGAAACTTTTGCAACAAAATTCTCATCGAGGAGAATGTTAGTAGTCTTTACATCGCGGTGTATAACTTCTGCACCAGTGTGGAGATAATGCAACCCGCGAGCTGCACCAATGCAGATCTCAAGCCGTTGTTTCCAGGATATATGAGGAAGGTTTGAGCCATAGAGGTGGTCACGAAAGGGGCCATTCGCCATGTATTCATAGACGAGGATCATCTCCGATTGTTCATCACAATACCCAATAAGTGAAACAAGGTGGCGATGCCTTACCTTTGAGAGCATTTGTATCTCTGTTTGGAATTCGTTAATGCCCTGCTGTGAACTTGGGTTTCCTCGTTTTATAGCAAGCTTGGTGCCATCCTTCAACTCCCCCAGATACACTTTTCCAAACCCACCAACACCAATTTCAGCCTTGTCATCAAAATTCTGCGTTGCTACCTGCAATTCATGGAAAGTGAAGAACCTCCCAAGGCCACCAGAGGAATAAAAACTCGAGGAGGCAATGCTCTTGCTCTTGCAGGATCCAAACATGTTAGATCTTTGAGACCCATTACTCTTGCTAGACAGGAAACTACTAGAGTGGCTGGAATGGAGAGGAAGGAGCCATGATGAGAAGCTGTTTCGCTTCTCCCAATCTTCAGTCCTCTTTAGGCAGCGAACAACAGCAGTTGCAAGCAACAATATTGCTGTTATTCCCAATGCCAAGCCTACGGCCGCCGCTATTTTCATCTTACTAGTTCCTGAACCTGGTCCCTTGTAAGTCCCATCAACAGAGAACAAACCATCCAAGCTCCCCGCTCCATTGCTCATCTTCATTACTTCGAAACCATTGAGAATAGCATTTGGGAGGCCTGACTGAACATTTGAAGCCGGGCCAACCTGAACCACAATGGAACCATTGGAGATGGCTGAGGCATTTAGAACAAAATCTTTGTAATAAGCGACAGCAAGGCCAGATGTGAGTGTGGAGAGGTCAAGGCATGATGCACCCATCATCCCATTAACATACACATTGAAGTATAACTCATTAAGACTCTGGCTCACAATGTCACAGAAGTGCATTCTTATCAAGTATGAGAAGCTAGGATCAGCACTCATCTTCCAGGTGAGATTGAAAACTGGCTCAGCTATGTTTGAATCTGCCATCTGGTCTGCAGTTGCATAAACCCAGTTTGGGGCAATTAATGGAGTAGCTCCATTCTCTGGATACTCGATATCTATTGGAGAAACAGACACAGTTTTAGCCCCTTGTGGGAATGCCATAAACTCAATATCAGATTGCCATGTCCTCGACAACGTATCGTTCTTGGGAGTTATAGTTGGCCCTCCAACATTCAATCTGTAAGAAACTTCGAGCCCGTAATTGGATAAACCATTGAAATCTCCAACTGGGAAAACTGTGGAAGCAGAATCAGAGATAAGAGAACCAGGAGCTGAGACAACTTCAATTGCATTGATGAATGCAAAAGACGACTTCTTGGATGAGAAATGGAGGGAGAAAGTATCTGAGGTAATGTTAATAAGGTATTCTTTAAACACCATCGCTGTAATATTCTTCACTGAGAAATCATGTAAGAGGACAATACTATCAGTGGTGACTGAAAATATGGCGCTTGTTAGGGTGTATAAAGGGTGAGGAAGCGGGTGAAAGTAGAGACGAACCCAATGTCGGCCTGGATGGGAGATGAAAAAACTGTATGTTGCTTTATCAGGGAAGATCCTTGCAGTAAGATATAAAGGTGATGGAGAAGAAGAAGAAGAAGATGATGAGGCAGTGTTAGAAATGAAATCAACTGAAGTCTGTACATCTTCATCAGTGGAAAGGTAAGAAGCCGATTGAGGATCCGAAAAAAAAGTCCGGCCATCATCGAGCTGGATGCTTTTGGGTGATCCACAATTAATGAGATAATTATCAGCAGGTGTATATTTCATTCTTGAAGAATAAGAAGAATCACCTTTCACAGCAACAAGACTTGTGAAGACTGATAGGAGGAAAAAGAATAAAAGAAGAGAAAGGGAGGAGACGAGTTGAGGCTTCAATTGCTTTGATGCCTGATATTTCTCTCCTCCCATTTTATTGCACTGTTTTTCCCAGACGGTGGTGTTAAGTTTGTGTAGATAACATTGAGGTTTGCCAAAAGTAAGCCCTCTAAATGGGCAAGAAAGAACACAGAAGATTGACAAGTCAATGATGTTTGGAGGAGAAATTCTACTTGGGTTTGGGAGAGATTTGTTTAGTAGGAAAATGTCTGAACAGTTCGAAAAAGAGGAGAGAGAAAGGGAAGAAGAAGAGTTGGAAGCAAGTAAGGGAAGGACGTGCAGCATTGTATGGAAGACTTGGAAAAAACATGATTGAAGCCAACAGAGAGGGAACTAGAGACTGGGCCCTGAAAGTCACTCTGCTTGTCTGGCTAATGTATATAACTACCAACTACCACCAAAGAGGACCAAACCGCGTACCCCAGCTGGGATGGTTCCAATTTTTCCAGACCAGGCCATATTACCTTCTTGGCCTGGTGGGTATATATATATATATATATATATATATATTGCTGACCAGTGACTACCCAATGGCTATTATAAAATTACAATAATGGGGTAATTCAAGAACATGGCAGTCATCACCAAAACAAAAACTACTGGGTACAATATTATATCCTATAAGCTTATTATCCAAACAGAAATAGAGCCCTGAAATATAGAAGAGCACCCATATGGAATCAACAATCACTGTATCTAGAATCAACAAACTTGTCCATGGATTTCAGATGAGAAAGCTCAGAGAATCCATTCTTCAAGAAAGAAACAAGTGTGGAGAAAACTCCAAGTGAAGGTGAAGATAATACCAGTACTGAATTGGGTTTTCTTGCCACCTTGGATGTTATTTTAATCTGAGTGATGCCTCCATATAAAGAAAAGAATTGTAAGTCTCTGTTTGCGAGGAAAGGAAACAGAAATATTAAAAATTGCTTATGAAGGAAGGATTTCCTTCTTTAATGTTTTTAAGCTTTTCCTTTTTCTTTCTTTCATTCTTTCCAAGATCCAAACAGAGGGTAAAGGAACCAAGAAAAACATGATGAACTGGTGGTGTTCATAAAAAGATTTGGCAATTCAGATCGTCATCTTGCTACTTAATACAATCATTTTCCATTTCGTTCATCTATTGTACTTAGCTAGTCGAGACATCCACCAGATAAAAATTATTAAAAAAAGAAAAAAGGAAAAAAAAAAGGGTATCAACAGGTACAATATTTACAAATAGTGAGAGAAAGCCAGGAAGAAAAAATGTGTAGGCGTTATTATTAATGAATTCTGCTTTAATCCTTTGTTACAAATATAGATAGGGATCCACAACTTCTATTATGTGGATCAAAGAATATTAAATTGCTCATAAATGAATTTAACTTCTATAGTATTCGATCACAATTATGAAGCATTAAAAAACCAGTTATAATTTTTTTCATTGCAGTCGACAGCCCTGTTCTGCTGCTCTCAGATATATAAGTCCGCGTCTTATCCTCTGCAGGGGAAGATTTAAAACAAAAAGGATTAAAAATGTTTCAAGTGAGAAAAAAGGTGAATGAGGGCATCTTCAAGTTGGCACATGATGATGAGCTGCAGACAGCAAGAAGTAACAATGGGGAAGTGTTCATGGTACAATATTATTGCAACATTAGTTTATCCCACTGCTCTCAGATATATAAGTCCGCGCCTTATCCTCTGCAGGGGAAGATTTGAAACAAAATGGATTAAAAATGTTTCAAGTGAAAAAAGGTGAACGAGAGTATCTTCAAGTTGGCACATGATGATGAGCTGCCGATATCAAGAAGTAACAATGGGGAAGTGTTCATGGCACAATATTATGGCCACATTAGTTTATCTCACTTAGGTGGTACATACTCTCCAAAACCCAACCCCATTGTAATTCGTGACAGTGACTAAAAGTACACAATCAGAATATTTTCGTAGCAGTCCAGTCATGGAGGCCTTTTCTACCTTATTTTCCTATATTATTCTCCATGTGATGTGATAGATTACTGGTTTGGCATAAGAAATCTTCAAATTTTGATTACACAGAATGGTTCATGTAAAGTGGAACAGCATTTCACTGCTCAACATTGTTGCAATCTGCAAAAGCTAGTATCATGTGCCCCTGAATTCCCCAATAAATTACAAAAGGTCCAATACCTCTTTTGTATCTCTCATGCGCAGGAGTTCCAACCTTTCTGAAGGCCTCCGCTTTGATAGAGTGGCAAGCTGCAGTGAAGCATACATCAGCAATAGCTTAGAAAAAACATAAATAAGTACTACTTGAATTTTTTTTTATTTTTTTTTATTTTTTTATTACAAGTCCTATATGAATTGAATATGAACATATATTGGATACCCAGAAACTAAAGCGCTCAGGATCACGTGGAGTGGGCATCAACAGTTCCGCATTAACTAGTTCTTCAAATTTCCTTCGATCTGTAAACAAATTATGTGTCATGAACTGCAAGATACATAATGAAGATGTTGCAATAAGGTTAGTAGGTGAAAGCATCCTCGTGTTTGTGCAATGCCAATATATACATGCACGAAGAAGCTTTCCTGGGTTTTAAAAAAACAAAAATCTATGCAAAAAGTTTTAGCTGCCATCACAAACTTAAAAATGACTTCTCTGATGGGATAATAAACTGAAACATGAGTTGTCAAAAGATGATTTCAATCGAAACAATAAGCTTGGTTAAAAAGTTTTTAATTATATGATCAAATGTTTCACTTTCTCTCTGGATAATTTCTCTTGTTAGTTGTTACTCATTAACAAGGAAAATATTAAAAAAAAAAAAAAAGGATATGATTATTAAAAAAAATTCAATTTTGACCCACAAACTGAGTTGGATAATAGTTGTCCAATTGATACAAGAGAAGAAACAGCGTACAGTACTTCTAAGGCTCATCTTCATAAAATCCTCACTTTCTTTAGAATTTTACCTTGCTGTGCTGCTTCTTTTGCCCTCCTTATCCATAACAGAGCACATTCCGCAGCGTTATTTGTCAGTTCCTGTAACTGTTAGCATCCAAATATTAATCCGAAGGTACCACTATTATGAATATAAAATGACGACTAGGTGAACGTATTGGCCTGATGGAGAAGGTATCCGTGCTTTAAACGTACCACAACAGATGCATGCATGAAAGTATCTGTCCTTTAAAGGTACCACATTTAAAACTTTCATTATCCTTTGGCATTAGAACAAAAGACATATATGGGGAGCCAAAACTGAAGTGAACTTACATCTGTTCTCTCTCTTGACCCTTCTGGTGGATATATATCCTGTACCCATTCAACCTCTGCGACGCGGTACCTTCATAAAAACAAAAGAAGGTATAAGGCCAAGTTACAAACCAAATAACTTTGTAAAATATCTCACACAAATAGCCATGAAAGCCATCAGAAATGCATGACACTCAATGATGATAAACTCACCCATCTTGATCCCATGATCGAAGGATGCGAAATCTCCGGCGACTTTCAACCTGCATGAGATTGTCCCTTTTAAACATCCAAATATAGTATAACAAGAAAAAGGTACTAGAATGATTACAGCTCCACATAATAGTCGCTTGATATTGTCGAGATACACTAGTCATCCTACCTTAATGCATCAGCCAACAAGAAGAATTCAAATTATCTTTTAACCAGCCATCAAGAAAAGAGAATCATGAAATCCTTTCGTTTTATTATAATTATTAGGAAAGCTTGACTGATCTAATGATAAATGACATGATGGCTGCGGCAAATATTTCAACTGAGAACATTGAAGTTCAACAAAATAAAAAAAAATAAAAAGAAAAAAGAAAAAGGAAAAGAAAACAAACAATCAACTTCATTGTTTCCATAATGTGTTTGTATCTTATCATTAATGAGCAACACAAAGCTACCATTTGGACATATTAGTAAAGACATTTCATCATGTTGTTTTATAAATATAGTTCGTGTAGTACTGACTCCACTTGTTTCAATGAAAAATGAAATTTCCATAGAGGTTACCAATGTATTGGATGAGGCTGTCACAATATGATTATGATGTGAGGTCACTACATTGTAAAAGTCTTCGCATGATACAAGTTGAATAAGATGTGGACGACCTGCTTATTCTGGAAAAGAAGCTTCCAAAAATAGAAGAAAGGAAGCTTCTTTCCTTCACTTTCAAGAGTTGCACAACCTGTTCTCAACAAAGTATCAATTAACTATTAATGTGAACATAATCATAGTGCGTGTTTCCAAGAACGAATTTCTGGATTTAGTTCTCCCTAACAACGAACAAAACATTAATGCCACATGTGCTAAGGCTCCAAGTATTGTGTTCGTTGCCATGTACTCAAACTATCCATAACAATAAAATTTAATTTCAGGAATACAATGACTTCCTTTCATTTTGGTTATATAAAGTGAAAGTAGTTTAATTTAGTACAAAATTGCTTCTAACAATCTATTAGGGGCAAAGATGAGAGAGCAGAATGAATTTCAGAGCTATTCTCTTGTTAGGGTGATCAGGGAAATACTTCTATGTCTCTAGACCCATGGAGGGTCGAGGAGGAAGCCCAGCTCCCCTCCCCTCATAATTTGAAAAATTCTCCTTGCATACATTTCAAAAACCAAGGCCTTTTCACTTATACAGAAAACTAGATGAAAAGTTTTCATTATTGCACATAAAGTAAAATGAGACGAAGCTTTTAGAAAGTAAACAACAGCAAAAAAAAATGTAGGAAATTTTACACATTGGCATTGAACCAAAGGAAAATAAAGTGCAGAAAGTATAGGACATAAGCAAGAAACTGCAATGATATTTCACCTCTATATAGAAACGTCCATCCTGAAGCGGCTCACACCTGCATAGAATAGAACAGAAAACTAATTGATTCTAGAGAAGGTAACACAAACCCTGAGGTAGAGAAGAATAGAAACGTGTAAATAACAGTAATGGTAAGAAATGTAGAAGACACAAACACTTACTCAGTAATCTCCACTTCACAAGCGAAATCAGCTATGGAACCTGTCGCAGAATCAACGATAACCTACATAATTAATAGGCAAACCACACACATTAACAGTGAGAGATTGTGGGACCATCCAATATACCTTAAGGAGGAAAAGGTAAAGTAAAGGACCAGTCATAATAATCTACCATTCCCATCCGATGATTTCCTTCCATTATCCTCCTTATCTGTTGTTCAAGTAAAAGAAAAATAGAGATTATGTAAAATCTCCAAAGAAATCTACAATTCAGACTGAAAAATCCAATTATCAGCTCTGGAATGGACTACTTTCTGTTATAATCCATATTTTCTCATCTACCAGGTGTATTTTAGTTTACCTTTGGTTATAAATTACAATGAAACAATGAAAAATAATATATATTGCATGCTTAAACACAGAAGTAGAAACAGTTTCTTGTGTTTGCTAATGAAAGTCTATATTTTTATACACACACACTCTGTTCTTTGCAATAATTTCATGTGGGAGGGTTTCCAAATCACTAGTCTACACATATTAGATGAGACAAAAGGATCAATGACACTAATAGAGTGTTACATTTGGTAAAGAAAGTAATTACTGTACTTTTTTTTTTCTAAAAAAAGGGCCATTAACCAGTGTTGGTCTCGTCAAAGGGGGTTCAAGGAGTGCACTCATTACAGTCCTAAACTTCATTATTGGACGAAGTAGTCACTCTCAATACTCGAACCAGCGCATTCGCACTTGACAGCCCAAGACTTTTACCATGATACATGCACGGCACAAGGGAATTTGCATAGCCCAATAAGAGTAAAACCCAGTATATTGGATAACTAATTTTTCTCCACCCATTAGATAATAAATAGCCAGATATATTCATCCCATCAAAATTCTATGTTCTGATAGTACATATTATTTTTTCTTTAATCTGTCAACTAAATTGATTTAGACCACAAGTTCATGCTTGCTAACTAGCTATACAGGTTTGTGTGCGCATTACTTGACAAGACACTCGGTTGCTAAGCTAGTATTTTGTAAGCGCACGCTTTTTTCATTTGAGAAAAAAGTCTGACCATGACGCAGTTGGCACTCAGTTGCAACAAAACGTCCACACCGTGGCCAATGTAAGGAGTCGCAAAAAGTTGGATTGTCCACAAAGATGCACCGTATAACCCTTCTTCTGAATGTAAAGAGCACATCCACGATATGTTCAAGTTTCCAAATTTCATCCCAATAACATGTAACAGAAAAATGTGAAAGTAGTAATCAATTCAACAACTCACCATAAGTCTATAACGGGGTTCAAATATGTTGAGTGGAAACTTCTGGCATGGGATAACAACATCCATGACAAAAAGTGGCATCAAATCAACTCCAAAATTTGTCAAACTGTCATTCTCTGACTTCCTCTCGGCATATTCCTCCGGAAAGTTCTTCTGTATTATGTTGTTCAATGTCACACTGGTGAAAGCCAAAGGGAAAATTAAATGATATAGAGATAATTAAACAGAATTTTAGTATACATTCATTGGTTTGAAAGGGTATAACAACAAATTAGGCAAAAGAGTAACTTCAGAAAGAAGGATACAGTTTCCATGCTCACCAACCTGCACTGTACTCCTGGCATTGCATGCATGGATAACAGCACTAGAACTAGATGGGCCTCACCAAAGAGATTTCTTAATTCCAAATTGATCCAATCAGTAAGTATAAGTTCCGTTTGTTAATCATTGTGTTCCTTTCTACACTATAAATATTAATGTGGATAGCAATGGTCTACAAATTAAATGGTTCAGCTCATGAACTAGTCATGATTTCGATCAACAAAATCTCTGAGGTGGGACCTCTAGATGGCTGCTCCATGACAAACTACATGTGCCCAATGCAAACAGCACAGAGATGAGAGGAAAGCTTCTTCCCATGTTACACTCCTGACACAAGTATTCCATATGATTATTACTGCGTAAGCAACTCACCTAATTGCATAGGTTCTAGGACTAACAAAAAGAACTGTTCGGCACAACGGACATTTGTTACCTGGCATAATGTATACAAGGGTCAGAAAGAATAGAGTAAAATGCCATCCCTTTTTTTTTGTTTTTTAAAAAAAGAGAATAAAAAAAATGTAAAACACTTACTACGGTCCATTGACTGAAATAGACAAGAGCGGCAAAAAGAATGCCCACAAGGAGTTGTTATGGGTTCATACAGTAACTTCAGGCAGAGTGTGCAATCAAAGTCATCTGTACGTTCTGGTCTCCCATGGCCTCCCCTCCCGACTGAGCTGGCTGACAACCTCTCTAAATTCCGAAGAGATGCCTGAAGAGGATTGCTACATATTAACAGAAACAAACACAAATTCAAAAATGGAACTGTCTGCTGTCACTACCCACATTGTACAGCCAATGGGTATTAAACAAACAATATAATTCATATCTCACGTATTTTCTAAGAAAAGAAAAATGGAGAATACAATAATATATTACCTAAGAGGATCAACCTGAAGGCCTGAAATAATAACATCCCGAGCCATATCATATTTTTCCAACTGTCAATTTATAGCAAGGTGAATGTTAATGTTAATGTACAAAATATCTACCCAGTAAACATCTAAGAGGGGAAAAAAAAATATTCAAGGGAAAATCAACTTTATGGTTTTAAATCCTTTACCCTAAAATAAGAACCAAACAAAAAGTGTCAGAAAAAAAATTCAGACAAACCATTCGGTGGGGACCAATATCAGAGTTAACATGTAATTTTTACTGTCATATGGTTGATGGATCTTTATTTATTGAAAAAAGCATCATTTTGTAAAGCATTATATGATGCCCTTTTGGTTTGCAGTTCCTTTCGGATTTAAAATATAAATCACAACTTTGCCATCATTTAAAAGGGCATTTTTGTCTGAGAAAGGTCAAAGTAGGTGACCAAATGTCTAATTCAAAAATTCAGAAATCTCAATTTTTCAGATCAATAAGTACAGAACTCTCAATTTCATTCTGGTACAAATTCTTACAAGCATAATTCAATGAAATCAATTTAAGATTATTCCCAGGGTGAACAAAACTAAAAACAGGATTACTATACACAGCTAATTTAGAAGTTCACTGCTGTGTATAAAGAAGTAAGGATTCACCTTCATTTGATCTATCATGTTAACATGTTTAATGGTAACAAGGTCCTAAAAAAAATCTTATCAACCTCCACTAGCCCTCAAAGTTATTTATCAGAATTTGGAATTTATGATGATGAAATGTATTAAGTATTTTAATCAATAAATAATTCAATATCAATCCCACTTCATTATTGGTTAGATCCCAAGAGATAAAAGCACTTCATCAACATTGTGTCTGAATCATCCAACATAGGTTTTCTTCCATGGATAGCGTTGGCATCTTCAAATGCTTTACACCATATAAAATTATAACAGGGATAAATTACGAAAAACACCCCAGATGTTTGTTTGGGTCAGGTTTTACTTTAGTCCCTATACTATAAAACACGTCAAAATGGTCCCCTAAAGTTATGATATATTTCACTTTAGTCCCTATGCTATAAAACACGTCAAAATGATGCTTACAATATTAGTTGGTTTTATTTTAGTCCCTATACTATAAAATGCATCAAAATGTTTCCTAAAGTAGTGGTGGACATATTAGTGCACAAAATGCATAGAATTAGTGATTGGGACATGCGCATATTAGCACACGGAATGTCTTGATATTGGTAATTCACCAATATATAAGGGTACTTTAGGCATTTTGAACATTAATTAATGCACTTGCATGGCACATACTCCATTTTTGTCTCTTTCTAAACAGCGAAATGACAGTGGGGATGAAAGTGAAATGGACCAATACTTTAGGCACATTTTGACACATTTTATATTATAGGGACCCTTTTATATTACAGTGGAGATGAAAGTGAAATGGACCAATACTTTAGGCACCATTTTGACACATTCGATATTATAGGGACTAAAATGAAACCCGACCCAAACATCAGGGTGTTTTCTGTAATTTAACCTTATAACAACTACCAGAAAACTCAGCATATGAAAACTCCTAAACCACAAAGCACTCAATCACCTTCTCTAGCCAAGTGGGACTTCTACAAGTAAGAAGGGCCAGGATATGCAAGACTGCAATGTTGCTTGTAATAAGCCCATTTCTTAATCTCCAAGGGCCATCCCAGCTCTTTAAATATAAGGAAAAATCAACTGGAATTTCTATTTTTGGTAATTGGGTGCAAAGGCATGAATTAACATCTGAAAGTTTTCTTGGGATGATTCTAACACCCTTTACAGCTGACAAATTAAAGATGAAGCATCCCAACTTCCATTTTACTCATGATCTTGTTCTCATCCATATTTTGTGCAAATACAAGCCTATGATATAGGTTAAAGAATAACCAAATATGCTTTCACGCAGGAACTTCCTCCACAACAAAATATAGCTTACTCACCATGTTGACCTCCATACTATCTAAGACACACACACACACACACACACAATTAAATTAAAGGAAGGAGGGAGAGTTTTAGAGATTTTAGTTGAGACCCACCTGTATACATCTGAAATACATACATACATACATACATACATACATATATATATATATA